>JAKFGQ010000022.1:0-115358 GCA_021498475.1 Saguinus midas | reverse complement strand
AAGAAAAATACACACAGGAGAGGAATACACACAGGAGAAGGATACACAGGAGAGAGAAGATACACAGGAGAAAGGAGGATACACACACAGGAGAGAAAAAGATACACACAGGAGGATACACAGAGAGAGGATACACAGGAGAGGAATACACACAGGAGGATACACAGAGAGAGGAGGATACACAGGAGAGAGGAGCATACACACAGAAGAGGAGGATACACACACAGGAGAGAAAAAGATACACACAGGAGAGGAATACACACAGGAGGATACACACACAGGAGAAAGGAGGATAAACACAGGAGAGGGTGATACACACAGGAGGATACACAGAGAGAGGATACACACACAGGAGAGGATACACAAAGGAGAGAAGATACACAGGAGAGGATACACAGGAGAGGGTGATACACACAGGAGGATACACAGGAGAGAAGAATACACACAGGAGAGGAAGATACACACAGGAGAGATACACAGGAGAGAGGAGATACACACAGGAGAGAGGAGCATACACACAGGAGAGAGATAGATACACACAGGAGAGAAGAATACACACAGGAGAGAAAAAGATACACACAGGACAGAGGAGGATACACACAAAAGAGAGGAGGATACACACAGGAGACAGAAGGATACACACAGAAGAGAGGGGATAAACACAGGAGAGGGGAATACACACAGGAGAGAAAAAGATACACATAGGAGACAGGGATACACAAAGAAGGGAGTTGGATACACACAGGAGAGAGGAGGATACACACAGGAGAGGGAATACACACAAGAGAGAGGAGCATACACACAGGAGAGAGGAGAATACACACAGGAGAGGGGATACACACAGGAGAAAGGAGGATACACACAGGAGAGGGGATACACAGAAGAGAGGGGATACACACAGGAGAGAGGAGATACACACAGGAGAAAGGATACACAGGAGAGAGGAGAATACACACAGAGAGAGGGGATAAACACAGGAGAGGGAAATACACAGGAGAGAAAAAGAAACACACAAGAGACAGGGATACAGAAAGAAGGGAGTTGGATACACACAGGAGAGAGGGGATACACACAGGAGAGGGAATACACACAGAGAGAGGGGATACACACACAGGAGAGAGGAGAATACACACAGGAGGATACACAGGAGAGGGTGATACACACAGGAAAAAGGGGGATACAAACAGGAGAGTGCAGCATACACACAGAAGGAAGGGGGATACACACAGGAGAGAGGAGGATACACAAAGGAAAGAGGAGGATACACAGGAGAGAGGAGAATACACACAGAAGAGGGGATACACACAGGAGAGAAAAAGATACACACAGGAGAGAAGATACACAGGAGAGAGGAGATACACAGGAGAAAGGAGGATACACACAGGAGAGAAGAATACACACAGGAGAGAGGAGATACACAAAGGAGAGAAGATACACAGGAGAGAGGAGGCTACACACAGGAGAGGAGGATACACAGGAGAGGAGAATACACACAGGAGAGAAAAAGATACACACAGGAGAGAGGATAAACACAGGAGAGGATACACAGGAGAGGGATACACAGGAGAGGGGATACACAAAAGAGAGGAGGATACACATAAGAGAGAGGAGGCTACACACAGGAGAAAGGGGATACACAGAGAGAGGATACACACACAGGAGAGAGGGGATACACAGGAGAGGGTGATACACACAGGAGGATACACACAGGAGAGATACACACAGGAGAGGGATACACACAGGAGAGAAGGATACACACAGGAGGATACACACAGGAGGGGATACACACAGGAGAAAGGAGGATAAACACAGGAGAAAGGATACACACAGGAGAGGAGATACACAGGAGAGGGTGATACACACAGGAGAGAGGGGATACACACAGGAGAGAGGAGCATACACACAGAAGGAAGGGGATACACACAGGAGAGAGGAGGCTACACACAGGAGAGAAGAATACACACAGAAGAGAGGAGGAAAACACAAATAAGTGGAGAATACAGACAGAATAAAGGAGGATACACACAGAGAGAGGAGGATACACAAAGGAGAGAAGATACACAGGAGAGAGAAAGATACACACAGGAGAGAGGAGAATACACACAGAGAGGATACACAGGAGAGGGTGATACACACAGGAGAAGGATACACAGGAGAGAGAGGATACACACACAGGAGGGGATACACACACAGGAGAGAAGATACACACAGGAGAGAGGAGGATATACACAGGAGAGAGGGGATACACACACAGGAGAGGAGGATACACACAGAAGAAAGGGGATACACAGGAGAGAAGATACACACAGGAGAGGTGCATACCCACAGGAGAGAGAATACACAAAGAAGAGATGGGGATACACACAGAAAAAGAGGATACAAACAGTAGAGTGCAGCATACACACAGAAGGGAGGAAGATACACACAGGAGAGAGGATACACACAAGAGAGAGAAGCATACACACAGGAGAGTGTGATACACACAGGAGAAAGGGGATACACAAAGGTGAGAGAAGAATACACACAGAAGTGGGGGAAAAACACAAGAGAGAGGGGCATACACACAGGAGAGAGGAGGATAGACACAACAGAGAGGGCGATACACAAAGGAAAGAGGGGATACACACAAAAGAGAGGGAGATACACACAGAAGAAAGAGGGATACACACAAAAGAAAGGGGGGATACACAGAGAGGGGATACACAGGAGAGGAAGATACACACAGGAGAGAAGATACACACAGGAGAGAAGGGGACACACAGAGGAGAGAGAAAGATACACACAGGAGAGAGGAAGATACACAGGAGACAGGAAGATACACACAGGAGAGAGGATACACACAAAAGAGAAAAGGATACACAGAGGAGACAGAAGGATACACTAAGTAGAGAGGGGCATACACACAGAAAATGGGGATACACACAGGAGAGGGTGATACACACAGGTGAGAGAGGCGTACACACAGGAGAGGAAGATACACACAGGAGAGTGGAGGATAAAAACAGGAGAGAGGATATACACAGGAGAGGATACACACACAGAGAGGGGGATAACCACAGAAGAAAGGGGGGATACAAACAGAAGAGAAAGGGGTTACACACAGGAGAGTGGGGGGAAACACAAGGAAGAGGAGGAATACAAAAAGGATATAGGAAGATACACACAGGAGAGAGGAGAATACACACAGGACAGAGGAGAATACACACAGAGAGGATACACAGGAGAGAGAATACACACAGGAGAGAGGAGATACACAGAGAGGAGGATAAACACAGGAGAGAGGGATACACACAGGACAGAGGAAGATACACAGGAGAGAGAATACACACAGGAGAGAGGAGAATACACACAGAAGAGAGGAGAATACACACAAGAAATAGGAGGTTACACACAGGAGAGGTGCATACACACAGGAGAGAGGGGGATACACACAGGAGAGTTGGATTCACACAGGAAACAGGGTAACACAGAGGAGAGTGGGGATACACACAGGAGGGGATACACAGAGAGGGGATACACACAGGAGAAAGGGGATACACACAAGAGAGAGGGGATACACACAGAGAGGATACACAGGAGAGGAAGATACACACAGGAGAGAGGGGATACACACAGAGAGGATACACAGGAGAGAGAAAGATACAAACAGGAGAGTGCAGCATACACACAGGAGGGAGAGGGATACACACAGGAGAGAGGAAGATACACACAGGGAAAGGGGGATACACACAGGGGAGAGGAGGATATACACAGGAGAGAGGAGGATACACAGAGGAGACAGAAGGATACACACAGAGAGAGGATACACACAAAGAGAGGAGATACACACAGGAGAGAAGGATACACACAGGAGAGGAGATACACACAGGAGAGAGGGGGATACACACAGGAGAGAGGGATACACACAAAATAGAGTGGCATACACACAGGAGAGAGGAGGAAACACACAGGAGAGAGGGGGGATACACACAGGAGAAAGTGGGGATACACACAGGAGAGAGGGGATACATACAGGAGATTGTGGCATACAAACAGGTGGGAAGAAGATACACACAGGAGATTAAGGCATACACACAGGAGAGAGTGGGATACACACAGGAGAGAGGAGGATAAACACAGTAGAGAAAAAGATACACACAGAAGAGAGGAGAATACACACAGAGAGAGGAGGATAAACACAGGAGAGGAGGATACACACAGGAGAGAGGAGATACACACAGGAGAGGAGGATACACTAGAGAAAAAGATACACACAGGAGAGAGGAGGATAAACACAGTAGAGAAGGATATACACAGGAGAGAAAACATACACACAGGAGAGGGTGATACACATAGGAGAAAGGAGGATAGACACAGAAGAGGGGTGAATTGACACAGGAGAGGGGGATACACACATGAGAACAGGGCGTACACACAGAAGAGAGGAGGATTCAAAAAGCTGAGAGGAGGATACACACTGGATAGAGGGGAGACACACAAGAGAGAGGAGATACACACAGGAGAGAGGATACAAACAGGAGAGAGGTGACACACACAGGAGAGTGGGGGGATACACACACGAGAGAGGAGGGATACACACAAGAGGGAGGCGGATACACACAGAAGAGAGGAGAATACACACAGTAGAGAAAAAGATACACACAGAAAAGGGGGATACACACAGGATAGAGAAGTTTACACCCAAAGAGAACAGGATACACACAGTAGACAGAAGACTACTCACAGGAGAGAGGGTGATATACACAGGAGAGTGGTGATATACACAGGAGGGAGGAGGGCACACAGAGAAGAGAGGGGCATACACACAGGAAAAATGGATAAACATAGGAGAAAGTGTGATACACACAAGAAAGAGGAGAATACACACAGGTAAGAGTGATACACAAAGAAAAGGGCGTACACACAGGAGAGGAGGATACACACAGGAGAGAGGAGGATACAAACAGGAGAGAGGTGACACACACAGGAGAAAGGGGGTATACAGAGGATTCTTCACAGCCTCACTGAATATTACACACAGGTGGTATAGTCTGTAGTCTATTTTTTATGGCCACTCATTCAAAGAATCACTAAATAATGCATACCTGCTGAATAGTCAGATGTCTCTTTCCTATGGCCACTCGTTAAGAGCCTCACTAAGTGTACACACCTGGGGAAATAGTCAGGATTTACCTTTATCCCCTCATTCACATTCTGACTAAATAAGGCACACCTGTGGAATAGTCAGGAGACTTTTTCATGTGGCCTCTAATTCGGAGTGTCACTGAATAATGTGGTGTAGTCAGGAGTCTATTTCATGTGGACACATATTCAGAGCCTCAGTGAATAAGACAGGCCCTTGATATAGTAAGGAATCTAATTAATATGGCCACATCTTCTGAGCCTCACTGTATAATACACACCTGGAGAATAATTTTGAGTCTATTTTCGATGGATATTCATTCAGAGCCTCGGTAAATAATGTACACCTGTGGAGTAGCCAGGAGTCTATTTTATTAGGACACTCATTCATAGCCTCAGTGGATAATATGCACGTGTGGATTAGTCAGGATTCCATTTTATATGGCCACTGACTCGTAAACTCAATGAAGAATGCACAAATGTAAAGTACTCAGCAGTCTATTTCATATAAACACTCATTCAGAGATTCAGTGAATAATACAAATATTTAAGATAGACAAAATCCTGTTTCTTATGGATACAAAAATGAGCCTCACTGAGTAATGCACACCTGGGGAAGTGATAAAATTCTACTTTATATAGCCTCTCATTTACAGCCTAAGGGAATAATGCACACGTGTGGAATAGACACTAGTCTATTTTATAGGGCCACAAAATCAAAGCCTGAGTGAGTAATACACAACTTTGGAATAGTCACTATTCTTTTCCATATACCCAAATATTTAGAGTCAGAGTAAATAATACACGCCTGTGGAATAGTCAGGAGTCTATTTCATGTGGACACATATTCAGAGCCTCAGTGAATAATGCACACCTGTGGAATAGTCAGGAGACTTTTCATGTGGCCTCTAATTCGGAGTGTCACTGAATAATGCACACCTGTGGAATAGTCAGGAGACTTTTCATGTGGCCTCTAATTCGGAGTGTCACTGAATAATGTGGTGTAGTCAGGAGTCTATTTCATGTGGACACATATTCAGAGCCTCAGTGAATAAGACAGGCCCTTGATATAGTAAGGAATCTAATTAATATGGCCACATCTTCTGAGCCTCACTGAATATTACACACAGGTGGTATAGTCTGTAGTCTATTTTTATGGCCACTCATTCAGAGATTCAGTGAATAATGCACACGTGTGGAATAGACACTAGTCTATTTTATATGGCCACTGACTCGTAAACTCAATGAAGAATGCACAAATGTAAAGTACTCAGAAGTCTATTTCATATAAACACTCATTCAGAGATTCAGTGAATAATGCACACCTGTGGAATAGTCAGGAGACTTTTCATGTGGCCTCTAATTCGGAGTGTCACTGAATAATGTGGTGTAGTCAGGAGTCTATTTCATGTGGACACATATTCAGAGCCTCAGTGAATAATGCACACCTGTGGAATAGTCAGGAGACTTTTCATGTGGCCTCTAATTCGGAGTGTCACTGAATAATGCACACGTGTGGAATAGACACTAGTCTATTTTATATGGCCACTGACTCGTAAACTCAATGAAGAATGCACAAATGTAAAGTACTCAGCAGTCTATTTTATTAGGACACTCATTCATAGCCTCATGGATAATATGCACGTGTGGATTATTCAGGATTCCATTTTATATGGCCACTGACTCGTAAACTCAATGAAGAATGCACAAATGTAAAGTACTCAGAAGTCTATTTCATATAAACACTCATTCAGAGATTCACTGAATAATGTGGTGTAGTCAGGAGTCTATTTCATGTGGACACATATTCAGAGCCTCAGTGAATAAGACAGGCCCTTGATATAGTAAGGAATCTAATTAATATGGCCACATCTTCTGAGCCTCACTGTATAATACACAGCTGGAGAATAATTTTGAGTCTATTTTCGATGGATATTCATTCAGAGCCTCGGTAAATAATGTACACCTGTGAAGGAGCCAGCAGTCTATTTTATTAGGACACTCATTCATAGCCTCATGGATAATATGCACGTGTGGATTATTCAGGATTCCATTTTATATGGCCACTGACTCGTAAACTCAATGAAGAATGCACAAATGTAAAGTACTCAGAAGTCTATTTCATGTGGACACATATTCAGAGCCTCAGTGAATAAGACAGGCCCTTGATATAGTAAGGAATCTAATTAATATGGCCACATCTTCTGAGCCTCACTGAATAATGTGGTGTAGTCAGGAGTCTATTTCATATAAACACTCATTCAGAGATTCACTGAGTAATGCACACCTGGGGAAGTGATAAAATTATACTTTATATAGCCTCTCATTTACAGCCTAAGGGAATAATGCACACGTGTGGAATAGACACTAGTCTATTTTATAGGGCCACAAAATCAAAGCCTGAGTGAGTAATACAGAACTTTGGAATAGTCACTATTCTTTTCCATATACCCAAATATTTAGAGTCAGAGTAAATAATACACGCCTGTGGAATAGTCAGAAAACAAGTTTATATGGCGAAAGTTTCAGATCCTCAGTGAATAAGACAGGCCCTTGATATAGTAAGGAATCTAATTAATATGGCCACATCTTCTGAGCCTCACTGAATATTACACACAGGTGGTATAGTCTGTAGTCTATTTTTATGGCCACTTATTCAGAGACTCACTGAATAATACACACCTGGGGAAATAGTCAGGATTCTATTTCGTATAGCCACTCATTTAGAGCCTAATGTAAAAACGCACGCTGGAATAGTATTCAGAAGTTTCTATTTTATGGCCACTTATTCAGAGGTTCACAGAATTATACAGACCTATGGAAACGCCAAAAGTGTATTTCACATAGCCACTTATTCAGAACTTCAGTGAAGAATCATATATATCTGGAAAAAAATCAGGATTATATTATATATAGCCACTTATTCAGAGATTCACTGAGTAATGCACAGCTAAGGAATAGTCTGGATATTATTTAATATGACTCTTCACCCAGCGACTCAGTGGACAATGCAGAACTGAAAAATAGTCAAGATGATAGCCTCAGAAGTTTATGTTATGTGGTCACTCCTTCAGAATCTCACTGAAGAATACACACCTTGGGAATATTCATTGTCCAAGTCATATGGACACTCAATCACAGCATTACTGAATAATGCACAACGGGGTAATACTAAGGAGTCTATTTCTTTTGGCCTGTCATCCGGATCTTCAGTGCATAATAAACAGATGTGGAGTAGTCAGGAACCTATTTAAGGTAGCCCTAAATTAAGCAGCTCCGTGAATGATACACACATGTGTCAGAGTCAGGGGACTCTTTGACATAGACACTCATACAGAAACTTTTTGAATACTGCACATGTGGGGAATAATCACTTGTCTGTTTCATATGATGATTACTTTGGAGAATCAAAAAATAATGCACACATGTTGAGAAAAATGGGTTCTATTTCATAAGGCCATTCTTTCAGTGTTTTAGTGAATAATATGTATATCTGATAAGTCACGAATCTCTTTCACATGGCCACTCGTTCAGGGCCACTGTGAAGAATACTCCCTCAAAAACAGTCAAGGGTCTACTTCAAATGGCTACACATTCAAAGTGTCTGTACGTAATGAACACCTGGGCAATACACCTGAGTCTCTTTTTTATGCCCACGTAGTCAGAGACTCATTCAATAATACACAACAAAGGAAGATTTAAGAGTCTACTTCCAGTAGCCATTCATTTAGAGCCTCAGTGAATAATGCACACCAGGGTAATAGTCGAGCATTTTTTATATGGCCACTCATTTTGTGCCTCACTGAGTGATATACACCTGAAGAATCCTCAGGGTTCTATTTGATACTACCACTCATTTAGAACCTTATTGAATAATTCACAATGGAGCAATAGTCAGGTGTCTATTTTATATGGTCTATCACTCAAAGTTTCAGTGAATAATGCACACCTGTGGAGTAGCCAGGAGTCTATTTCATGTAGACACATATTCAGAGCCTCAGTGAATAATGCACACCTGTGGAGTAGCCAGGAGTCTATTTCATATAGACACTCATTCAGAGATTCACTGAATAATACACACCTGGGCAGTGTCAGGAGTCTCTTTGGTATGGACACTCAAACAGAACCTGTTTAATTAATGCACACATGTATAATAATGAGGAGTCTATGTCATACAGTTACTCATTCAGACAAACAGTGAATAATGCACATGCAAAGTAATTAGAAGTCTGATTCTTATGGACCCACTTTCACGGCCTTACTGAATATCACACACTTGTGATATAGTCTGGATTCCATTTTTTATGGCCACCCATTCAGAGAAATCACTAAATAATGCACACCTGCGGAATAGTCAGAAATCTCTTTTCTATGGCCACTCGTTAAGAGCCTCACTAAGTGTACAAACCTGAAAAAATAGGATTTACCATTATCCCCTCATTCAGAGTCTCACAAAATAATGCACACCTGTGGAATAGTCAGGAGACTCTTTCCAATGGCCACTCGTTAAGAGCCTCACTAAGTGTACACACCTGGAGAAATAGTCAGGATTTACCTTTATCTCTTCATTCAGAGTCTCACTAAATAATGCACACCTGTGGAATAGTCAGAAGTCTCTTTCCTATGGCCACTCGTTAAGAGCCTCACTAAATAATGCGCACCTGCGGAATAATCAGAAGTCTTTTTCCTATGGCCACTCGTTAAGAGCCTCACTAATTGTACACACCTAGAGAAATAGTCAGGATTTACCTTTATCTCTTCATTCAGAGTCTCACTAAATAATGCACACGTGTGGAATAGTCAGGAGAATTTTTTATGTGGCCCCTAATTCGGAGTGTCACTGAATAATGTGGTTCAGTCAGGAGTCTATTTCATGTAGACTCATATTCAGAGATTCAGCGAATAAGACAGACACTTGATATGGAAAGGAATCTAATTGAGATGGAAACATATTCTGACTCTCACTGAATAATACACACCTGGGGAATAATTTGGAGTCTATTTTCGGCCTCAGAAAATGATGTACACCTGTGGAGTAGCCAGGAGTCTATTTTATTAGGAGACTCATTAATAGCCTCAGTGGATAACATGCACGTGAGGATCAGTCAGGATTCCATTTTATATGGCCACTTACTCGTATCCTCAGTGAAAAATGCAAAAATGTAAAATACTTAGCCGTGTATTTCATATAGACACTTATTCAGAGATTCTCTGAATAATAAAAATATTTGAGATAGACAGCATCCTGTTTCATATGGTTAAACGAAAAGAGCCTCACTGAGTAATGCACACCAGGAGAAGTGTTAGGAGTCTGCGTTATATAGCCTTTAATTTACAGAATCAGGAAATAATGCACACGTGTGGAATAGACACTAGTCTATTTTATATGGCCGCAAAATCAAAGCCTTTTCGAATACTGCACATGTGAGGAATAATCACCTGTCTGTTTCATCTGGTGTTTCGTTTGTTGAATCAAAAGCTTATGCACACCTGTGGAGTAAAATGGGTTCTATTTCAGAAGGCCACTCTTTCAGTATTTTAGTGAATAATATGTATATCTGAAAAGTAAGGAATCTCTTTCACATGGCCACTCGTTCAGGGCCTCTGTGAAGAATACTCCCCTCCAAAATAGTCAAGTGTCTTCTTTAAATGGCTACAGATTCAAAGAATCTCTAGGTAATGAACAACTGGGCAATACACCTGAGTCTATTTTTTATGCCCACATAGGTAGAGTCTCATTCAATAATACACACCTGGGGAAGAGTTAAGAGTCTACTTCATGTAGCCACTCATGTAGAGCCTCAGTGAATAATGCACACCAGGGTAATACTGGAGCATTTTTTATATGGCCACTCATTTTGTGCCTCACTGAGTGATATACACCTGAAGAATTCTCAGGATTCTATTTGATATGACAACTCATTTAGCAACTTATTGAATATTTCACAATGGAGCAATAGTCAGGTGTCTATTTTATATGATCTATCACTTAAAATTTCAGTGAATAATAAACTTCTATGGAGTAATCAGGATGCTGTTTAAGATAGCCACGAATTCAGTGCCTTCCTGAATGATACACACCTGGGTAAAAGCTGGGCGTCTATTTCATATGAATTCTAATTTTCTGTATCATTGAGTAATACACACCTGGGGCAGTGTCAGGAGTCTATTTGGTATAAACACTCAAACAGAGCCTGTTTGATTAATGCACACATAAATAATAATGAGGAGTTTATGTCATAAGGCTTCTCATTCAGACAAACAGTGAATAATGCACATTTAATGTAACTAGCAGTCTGATTCTTATGGAACCTCTTTCACAGCCTCACTGAATATTACACACTTGTGATATAGTCTTGAGTCTATTTCTTATGTCCACCTGTTCAGAGAATCACTAAATAATGCACACCTGCGGAATAGTCAGAAGTCTCTTTTTTATGGCCAGTCGTTAAAAGCCTCACTAAGTGTACACACCTGGGGAAATAGGATTTACCTATATCCCTTCATTCAGAGTCTCACTAAAAAATGCACACCTGCGGAATAGTCAGGAGACTTTTTATGTGGCCTCTTCTTCAGAGTGTCACTGAACAATTTGATGTAGTCAGGAGTCTACTTCATGAAGACACATATTCAGACCCACAGTGAATAAAACAGGCCCTTTATGTTGTAAGGAATCTAATTAATATGGCCACATCATCGGAGCCTCACTGAATAATACACAACTGGGGAATAATTTGGAGTCTATTTTCGATGGACATTCATTCAGAGCCTCAGTGAATAATGCACACCTGTGGAGTAGCCAGGAGTCTATTTTATTAGGAGACTCATTCATAGCCTCAGTGGATAACATGCACGTGTGGATTAGTCAGGATTCCATTTTATATGGCCACTTACTCGTATCCTCAGTGAAAAATGCAAAAATGTAAAATACTTAGCAGTCTATTTCATATAGACACTCATTCAGAGATTCTCTGAATAATACAAATATTTGAGATAGACAGCATCCTGTTTCATATGGTTAAACAAAAGAGCCTCACTGAGTAATGCACACCAGGGGAAGTGTTAGGAGTCTACGTTATATAGCCTTTAATTTACAGAATCAGGAAATAATGCACACGTGTGGAATAGACACTAGTCTATTTTATATGGCCGCAAAATCAAAGCCTTTTCGAATACTGCACATGTGGGGAATAATCACCTGTCTGTTTCATCTGGTGTTTCGTTTGTTGAATCAAAAGCTTATGCACACCTGTGGAGTAAAATGGGTTCTATTTCAGAAGGCCACTCTTTCAGTATTTTAGTGAATAATATGTATATCTGAAAAGTAAGGAATCTCTTTCACATGGCCACTCGTTCAGGGCCTCTGTGAAGAATACTCCCCTCCAAAATAGTCAAGTGTCTTCTTTAAATGGCTACACATTCAGAGAATCTCTAGGTAATGAACAACTGGGCAATACACCTGAGTCTCTTCTTTATGCCCACATAGTCAGAGTCTCATTCAATAATACACACCTGGGGAAGAGTTAAGAGTCTACTTCATGTAGCCACTCATTTAGAGCCTCAGTGAATAATGCACACCAGGGTAATAGTCGAGCATTTTTTATATGGCCACTCATTTTGTGCCTCACTGAGTGATATACACCTGAAGAATTCTCAGGATTCTATTTGATACTACCACTCATTTAGCAACTTATTGAATATTTCACAATGGAGCAATAGTCAGGTGTCTATTTTATATGATCTATCACTTAAAATTTCAGTGAATAATGCACACCTGTGGAGTAGCCAGGAGTCTATTTCATGTAGACACATATTCAGAGAATCACTAAATAATGCACACCTGTGGAGTAGCCAGGAGTCTATTTCATATGAATTCTAATTTTCTGTATCATTGAGTAATACACACCTGGGGCAGTGTCAGGAGTCTATTTGGTATAAACACTCAAACAGAGCCTGTTTGATTAATGCACACATAAATAATAATGAGGAGTTTATGTCATAAGGCTTCTCATTCAGACAAACAGTGAATAATGCACATTTAATGTAACTAGCAGTCTGATTCTTATGGAACCTCTTTCACAGCCTCACTGAATATTACACACTTGTGATATAGTCTTGAGTCTATTTCTTATGTCCACCTGTTCAGAGAATCACTAAATAATGCACACCTGTGGAATAGTCAGAAGTCTCTTTTTTATGGCCAGTCGTTAAAAGCCTCACTAAGTGTACACACCTGGGGAAATAGGATTTACCTATATCCCTTCATTCAGAGTCTCACTAAAAAATGCACACCTGCGGAATAGTCAGGAGACTTTTTATGTGGCCTCTTCTTCAGAGTGTCACTGAACAATTTGATGTAGTCAGGAGTCTACTTCATGAAGACACATATTCAGACCCACAGTGAATAAAACAGGCCCTTTATGTTGTAAGGAATCTAATTAATATGGCCACATCATCGGAGCCTCACTGAATAATACACAACTGGAGAATAAATTTGAATATTCTTTCGATGGAAATTCATTCAGAGCCTCGGTATATAATGTACACCTGCGGAGTAGCCAGGAGTCTAATTTATTAGGACACTCATTCATAGCCTCAGTGGATAATATGCATGTGTGGATTAGTCTGGATTCCAATTTATATAGCCACTGACTCGCAACCTCAGTGAAAAATGCACAACTGTAAAGTATTCAGCAGTCTATTTAATATAGACACTCATTCAGAGATTCACTAAATAATCCAAATATTTAATATATCAGCATCCTGTTTCATATGGTCACACAAAATAAGCCTCACTGTGTAAGGCACACCTAGTTAAGTGTTAGGAGTCTACTTTATATAGCTTCTCATTTACAGCCTCATGGAATAATGCACACGTGTGGAATAGACACTAGACTATTTTATATGGCCAAAAAATCAAAGCCTGAGTGAGTAATACACAACTTTGGGATAGTCACTTGTTTATTTTAGATGCACAAATATTTAGAGTCAAAGTCAATAATACACATCTGTGGACCAGTCAGAAGCAAGATCAAGAAAGCTCAAAACCTAGCCGAAGACAAGAAATAACTATGATCAGAGCAGAACTGAAGGAGATAGAGAAAAGAAAAACCCTTCAAAAAATCAATAAATCTAAGAGCTGGTTTTTCTTTTTTTTTATTTTTTTTTATTTTTTTTAATTTTTATTGCATTATAGGTTTGGGGGTACATGTGCAGAACGAGCAAGATAGTTGCATAGGTACACACATGGCAGTGTGCTCTGCTGTTTCCTCCCCCTCACACACACTTGGCATTCATCCCCAGGCCATCCCCCCAGCCCCCCCCGCTGTCCCTCCCCCAGTCCCCCCAACAGTCCCCAGTGTATAGTAGACCGCCTCTCTGTGTCCATGTGTTCTCATTTTTCTCACCCACCTATGAGTGAGTATATGCGGTATTTCTTTTTCTGTTCTTGTGTCAGTTTGCTGAGAATGATGTTCTCCAGATTCATCCATGTCCCTACAAAGGACACAAACTCATCATTTTTGATTGCTGCATAATATTCCATGGTGTATATGTGCCACACTTTCCCAGTCCAGTCTATCATTGTTGGGCATTTGGGTTGGTTCCAGGTCTTTGCTATTGTAAACAGTGCTGCAATGAACATTCGTGTGCATATGTCCTTATAGTAGAACGATTTATAGTCCTTTGGATAGATACCCAGTAATGGGATTGCTGGGTCAAATGGAATTTCTATTTCTAGGTCCCTGAGGAATCGCCACACTGTCTTCCACAATGGTTGAACTAATTTACACTCCCACCAACAGTGTAAGAGTGTTCCTATTTCTCCACATCCTCTCCAGCATCTGCTGTCTCCAGATTTTTAATGATCGCCATTCTCACTGGCGTGAGATGGTATCTCAATGTGGTTTTGATTTGCATCTCTAATGACCAATGACGATGAGCACTTTTTCATATGTTTGTTGGCCTCATGTATGTCTTCTTTGTAAAGTTTCTGTTCATATCCTTTGCCCATTTTGAATGGGCTTGTTTGTTTTTTCCTGTAAATCTGTTTGAGTTCTTTGTAAATTCTGGATATCAACCCTTTGTCAGATGTGTAAACTGCAAAGATTTTTCCCATTCTGATGGTTGCCGATTCACTCTAGTGACTGTTTCTTTTGCCGTGCAGAAGCTGTGGAGTTTGATTAGGTCCCATTTGTCTATTTTGGCTTTTGTTGCCAATGCTTTTGGTGTTTTGTTCATGAAGTCCTTGCCTACTCCTATGTCCTGAATGGTTTGGCCTAGATTTTCTTCTAGGGTTTTTATGGTGTCAGGTCTTACGTTTAAGTCTTTAATCCATCTGGAGTTAATTTTAGTGTAAGGTGTCAGGAAGGGGTCCAGTTTCTGCTTTCTGCACATGGCTAGCCAGTTTTCCCAACACCATTTATTAAATAGGGAATCCTTTCCCCATTGCCTGTTTTTGTCTGGTTTATCAAAGATAATATGGTTGTAAATTTCTTGTGTTGCCTCCGATGTCTCTGTTCTGTTCCATTGGTCTATATCTCTGTTTTGGTACCAGTACCATGCTGTTTTGATTACTGTAGCCTTGTAGTATAGTTTGAAGTCTGGTAGCGTGATGCCTCCCGCTGTGTTCTTTTTGCTTAGAATTGACTTGGCTATGCGGGCTCTTTTTTGGTTCCATATGAAATTCATGGTGGTTTTTTCCAGCTCTATTTGCAGACGACATGATAGTATACCTAGAAGACCCCATCACCTCAGCCCAAAAGCTCCTGCAACTGATAAGAAACTTCAGCAAAGTCTCAGGATATAAAATCAATGTTCAAAAATCACAAGCATTCCTATACACCAATAACAGACTTAAAGAGAACCAAATCAAGAATGAACTGCCATTCACAATTTCTACAAAGAAAATAAAATACCTAGGAATACAACTCACTAGGAATGTAAGGGACCTCTTTAAGGAAAACTACAAACAACTGCTCAACGAAATAAGAGAGGACACAAAGAGATGGAGAAACATTCCATGTTCGTGGATAGGAAGAATCAATATCGTGAAAATGGCTATACTGCCCAAAGTAATTTACACAATCATTGCTATCCCCATCAAACTACCATTGAATTTCTTCACAGAGCCGGTTTTTCAAAAAGATCAAAAAAATAAACAGACCACTAGCCAGACTGATTAAAAAGAAAAGAGAGAACAACCAAATAGTTGCAATAAAAAATGATAATGGGGAAATCACCACAGATTCCACAGAAATTCAAACCATCATCAGAGAATACTACAAACAACTCTTTGCACATTAACTAGTAAACCAGGAAGAAATGGATAAATTCCTGGACGCCTGTGTCCTCCCAAGCTTAAACCAGTAAGAAGATAAAACTATGAATAGACCAATAACAAAGTCTGAATTTGAGGCAGCAATTAAGAGCCTACCACACAAAAAAGCCCAGGTCCAGATGAGTTCACAGCCGAATTCTATCAGACACACAAAGAGGATCTAGCACCATTCCTTCTGAAACTATTCCAAATAATTCAAAAAGAGGGAACGCTTCCCAAATAATTTTATGAGACCAACATCATCCTGACACCAAAACCCGGCAGAGACTCAAAAAGAAAAGAAAACTTCAGGCCAATATCCATGATGAACATAGATGCAAAAATCTTCAATAAAATACTGGCAAATCGATTGCAACAGCACATTAAAAAACTTATCCATCATGATCAAGTAGGATTCATCCTGGGGATGCAAGGCTGGTTCAACATACGCAAGTCTACAAATGTAATTCACCACATAAACAGAAGCAAAAACAAAAACCACATGATTATCTCAATTGATGCAGAGAAGGGATTTGACAAAATTCCACAGCTCTTTATGCTAAAAACCCTCAATAAACTTGGTATTGATGGAACATATCTCAAAGTAATAAAAGCTATTTACGACAAACCAAAAGCCAATATCATACTAAATGGGCAAAAACTGGAAGCATTCCCTTTGAAATCTGGCAAGAGACAAGGATGCCCTCTCTCACCACTCCTATTCAACATAGTACTGGAAGTTCTAGTCAGAGCAATCAGGCAAGAAAAAGAAATAAAGGGTAATCAAAAAGGAAAGTTGGAAGCCAAATTGTCTCTATTTGCAGACGACATGATAGTATACCTAGAAGAACCCATCACCTCAGCCCAAAAGCTCCTGAAACTAATAAGCAACTTCAGCAAAGTCTCAGGATATAAAACCAATGTGCAAAAATCACAAGCATTCCTATACACTGATAACTGACTAAAAGAGAACCAAATCAAGAGCGAACTGCCATTCACAATTGCTACAAAGAAAATAAAATACCTAGGAATACAACTCACAAGGAATGTAAGGGACCTCTTGAAGGAAAAATACAAACCACTGCTCAACGAAATAAGAGAGGACACAAAAAGAGGCAAAAACATTCCATGTTCGTGGTTAGGAAAAATCAATAGCGTGAAAATGGCTATACTGCCCAAAGTAATTTACACAATCAATGCTATCCCCATCAAACTACCATTGAATTTCTTCACAGAACTGGAAAAAAACACTATGAACTTCATACGGAACCAAAAGAGAGCCCGCATAGCCAAGTCAATTCTAAGCAAAAAGAACACAGCGGGAGGCATCACACTATCAGACTTCAAGCTATACTACAGGGCTACAGTAATCAAAACAGCATGGTACTGGTACCAAAACAGAGATATAGACCAATGGAACAGAACAGAAGCATCGGAGGCAACACAAACACAACATATCTACAACCATATAATCTTTGATAAAACAAACAAAAACAAGCAATGGGGAAAGGATTCCCTATTTAATAAATGGTGTTGGGAAAACTGGCTTGCCATGTGCAGAAAGCACAAACTGGACCCCTTCCTGACACCTTACACTAAAATTAACTCCAGATGGATTAAAGATTTAAACATAAGTTCTGACACCATAAAAACCCTAGAAGAAAATCTAGGCAAAACAATTCAGGACATAGGAGTAGGCAAGGACTTCATGACCAAAACACAAAAAGCATTGGCAACAAAAGCCAAAATAGACAAATGGGACCTAATCAAACTCCACAGCTTCTGCATGGCAAAAAAACAGTCACTAGAGTGAATCGGCAACCATCAGAATGGGAAAAAATCTTTGCAGTTTACGCATCTGACAAAGGGCTGATATCCAGAATTTACAAAAAACTCAAACAGATTTACAGGGAAAAAAAACAAACAAGACCATTCAAAAATGGGCAAAGGATATGAACAGACACTTTACAAAAGAAGACATACATGAGGCCAACAAACACATGAAAAAATGCTCATCATCATTGGTCATTAGAGAGATGCAAATCAAAACCACACTGAGATACAATCTCACGCCAGTTAGAATGGCGATCATTAAAAAATCTGGAGACAGCAGATGCTGGAGAGGATGTGGAGAAATAAGAACACTCTTACACTGTTGGTGGGAGTGTAAATTAGTTCAACCATTGTGGAAGACAGTGTGGCGATTCCTCAAGGACCTAGAAATAGATATTCCATTTGACCCAGCAATCCCATTACTGGGTATATATCCAAAGGTCTATAAATCGTTCTACTATAAGGACACATGCACAGGAATGTTCATTGCAGCACTGTTTCCAATAGCAAAGACCTGGAACCAACCCAAATTCCCATCGATGATAGACTGGACTGGGAAAATGTGGCACATATACACCATGGAATATTATGCAGCAATCAAAAATGATGAGTTTGTGTTCTTTGTAAGGACATGGATGAATTTGGAGAACATCATTCTCAGCAAACTGACACAAGAACAGGAAACCAAATACCGCATATTCTCACTCATAGGCGGGTGAGAAAAATGAGAACACATGGACACAGGGAGGGGGTCTACTACACACTGGGTTCTATTGGGGGGAAGGGGGGAGGAAAAGTGCGGGGGGGCTGGGGAGGTATAGCCTGGGGATAAATACCAAGTGTGGGTGAAGAGGAGGAATGCAGCAAAGCACATTGACATGTGTGTACCTATGCAACTATCTTGCACACTCTGCACATGTACCCCCAAACCTATAATGCAATAAAAATTTAAAAAATTAAAAATGATAATAATTATACAAACATTTGAGATAGAGAGAATCTTGTTTCATATGGTTAAATAAAAAGAGCCTCACCGAGTAAGGCACACCAGGGGAAGTGTTAGGAGTCTACTTTTTATAGCCTTTAATTTACAGAATAAGAAAATAATGCACACCTGTGGAATAGACACTAGTCTATTTTATATGGCCGCAAAATCAAAGCCTTTTCGAATACCGCACATGTGGGGAATAATCACTTGACTGTTTCATATGGTGTTTCATTTGGTGAATCAAAAACTTATGCACACCTGTGGAGTAAAATGGGTTCTATTTCAGAAGGCCACACTTTCAGTGTTTTAGTGAATATTATGTATATCTGAAAAGTAAGGAATCTTTTCAAATGGCCACTCGTTCAGTGCCTCTGTGAAGAATACTCCCCTCAAAAATAGTCAAGTGTCTACTTTAAATGGCTACACATACAGAGACTCTGTAGGTAATGAACACATGGGCAATACACTTGAGTCTCTTTTTTATGCCCACTTAGAGTCTCATTCAATAATACACACCTGGGGAAGAGTTAAGAGTCTACTTCATGTAGCCACTCATTTAAAGAATCAGTGGATAATGCACACCAGGGTAATAGTCGAGCATTTTTTATATGGCAACTCATTATGTGCCTCACTGAGTGACATACATGTGAAGAATCCTCAGGACTCTATTTTATAGTACCACGCATTTAACACCCTATGGAAAAATTCACAATGGAGCAATAGTCAGATGTCTATTTTATATGATCTATCACTCAAATTTTCAGTGAATAATAAACTTTTATGGAGTAATCTGGAGGCTGTTTAAGATAGCCACGAATTTAGTGCCTTCCTGAATGATACACACATGGGTAATAGCCTGGCGTCTATTTCATATGAACTCTAATTTTGTGTATCATTGAGTAATACACAGCTGGGGCAGTGTCAGGAGACTATGTGGAATAAACACTCAAACCGAAACTGTTTGATTAATGCACACATGTATAATAATGAGGAGTCTATTTCATAGGTCTTTTCATTCAGACAAACAGTGAATAATGCACATGTAAAGCAATTATAAGTCTGATTTTTATGTACCCTCTTTCACAGCCTAACTGAATATTACACACTTGTGGTATAGACTGTTGTCTATTTTTCATGCCCACCCATTCAGAGAATCACTAAATAATGCACACCTGCGGAATAGTCAGAAGTCTCTTTCTATGCCCACTCATTAAGAGCCTCACTAAGTGTACACACCTGGGGAAATAGTCAGGAATTACCATTATCCCCTCATTCAGAGTCTCACTAAATAATGCACACCTGTGGAATAGTCATTAGACTTTTTCATGAGGCCTCTAATTCGGAGTGTCACTGAATAATATGATGTAGTTAGGAGTCTATTTTAGGTAGACACATATTCACAGCCACAGTGAATAAAACAGGCCCTTTATGTTGTAAAAAATCTAATTAATATGGCCACATCTTCTGAGCCTCACTGAATAATATACACCTGGAGAAAAATATTGAGTCTATTGTCGATAGACATTCATTCAGAGCCTCGGTAAATAATATACCCCTGTGGAGGAACCAGGAGTCTATTTTATTAGGACACTCATTTATAGCCTCAGAGGATAATTTGCAGGTGTGGATTAGTCCGGATTCCAATTTATATGGCCACTGACTTGTAACCTCTGTGAAAAATGCACAAATGTAAAGTACTCAGCAGTCTATTTCATATAGACACTCATTCTGATATTCACTAAATGATACAAATATTTAATATAGCAGTATCCTGTTTCATATGGTCACACAAAATGAGCCTCACTGAGTAAGGCATACCAAAGGAAGTTTTAGGAGTCTACTTTATATAGCCTCTAATTTACAGCCTCAAGGAATAATGCACACGTGTGGAATAGACACTAGATTATTTTATATGGCCACAAAATCCAAGCCTGAGTGAGTAATACACAACTTTGGAATAGTCACTTGTCTATTTTACATGCCCAAATATTTAGAGTAAGAGTCAATAATACACACCTGTGGACAAGTCAGAAAACATTTTCATATGGCCAAAGTTTCAGAGCCTCAGTGAATAATACATACCTGGGAAATATTCAGGACGCTATTACATGTGGCATCAATTTAAGAGTTTTCTTGAATAACAAACACCTCTATTGTAGTCAGAATTCTATTTCCTAGAGCCATATATTCAGAGACTAACTGAATAATATACACCTTGAAAAAAGATTAAATTCTATTTCGTATAGCCACTCATTTAGAGCCGAATGTCAAAACGGAGGCCTGAGGAGCATTCAAGAGGCTCTATTTTATGGCCACTCATTTAGAGTTTCACAGAATAATACAGACCTATGAAAACGTGAGGAGTGTATTTCACATGGCCACTTATTCAGAACCTCAGTGAGGAATCATATTTTTCTGGAAAATACTCAGGATTATATTATATATAGCCACTTATTCAGAGACTCACTGAATAATGCACAGCTAAGGAATAGTCTGGAGACTATTTGATATGACTCTTCACCCAGCGACTCAGTGGACAAAGCAGAACTGAGAAATAGTCAATAGGATAGAGTCAAGTGTTTATGTTATGTGGTAACTCATTAGGAATCTCACTGAAGAATACACATCTTGGGAATAGTCAGTGTCCAACTCATATGGACACTCAATCACAGCATTACCAAATAATGCACAATGGGGCAATAAGACATTGGGGCAATAATGCACAATGGGGCAATATTTCATATGTCCTGTCATTTTGAGCTTCAGTGCATAATAAACAGCTGTGGAGTAGTCAGGACCCTATTTAAGGTAGCCCCAAATTAAGCAGCTCCGTGAATGATACACACATGTGTTAGAGTCAGGAGACTATTTGACATAGACACTCATACAGAACCTTTTCGAATACTGCACATGTGGGGAATAATCACTAGTCTGTTTCATATGGTGATTAGTTTGGAGAATCCAAAAATAATGCAAACCTGTTGAGTAAAATGGGTTCTATTTCAGAAGGCCACTCTTTCAGTGTTTTAGTGAATAATATGTATATCTGATAAGTCAGGAATCTCTTCCACATGGCCACTCATTCAGGACCTCTGTGAAGAATACTCCTCTCAAAAATAGTCAAGGGTCTACTTCAAATGGCTACACATTCAAAGTCTCTGTACGCAATGAACACCAGGGCAATACACCTGAGTCTCTTTTTTATGCCCACTTAGTCAGAGACTCATTCAATAATACACAACAAAGAAAAATTTAAGAGTCTACTTCATGTAGCCACTCATTTAGAGCCTCAGTGAATAATGCACACCAGGGTAATAGTCGAGCATTTTTTATATGGCCACTCATTTTGTGCCTCACGGAGTGATATATATCTGAAGAATCCTCAGGATTCTATTTGATACTACCACTCATTTAGAACCTTATTGAATAATTCACAATGGAGCAATAGTCAGGTGTCTATTTTATATGGTCTATCATTCAAAGTTTCAGTGAATAATAAACTTCTATGGAGTAATCAGGACGCTGTTTAACATAGCCACGAATTAAGTGCCTTGCTGAATGATACACACCTGTGTGATAGTCAGGAGTCTATTTCATATGAACTCTAATTTTGTGTATCACTGAGTAATACACACCTGGGGAGTTTCAGGAGACTATTTGGTATGGACAATCATACGGAACCTGTTGGAATAATGCACACATGTATAATAATGAGGAGTCTATGTCATAGGGCTACTCATTCAGACAAACAGTGAATAACGCACATATGGAGTAATTAGAAGTCTGTTTCATATGGCCCCTCTTTCACAGCCTCACTGAATATTACACACTTGTGATATAGTCTGGAGTCTATTTTTTATGGCCACTCATTCAGAGAATCACTAAATAATGCACACCTGCGGAATAGTCAGAAGTCTCTTTCTTATGGCTACCCATTGAGAGCCTCACTAAATGTACACACCTGGGGAAATAGTCAGGAATTACCATTATCCCTCATTCAGAGTCTCACT
The DNA here is from genome assembly GCA_021498475.1 of Saguinus midas. Lineage (NCBI taxonomy): Eukaryota > Metazoa > Chordata > Mammalia > Primates > Cebidae > Saguinus > Saguinus midas. Next base: position 92,089 of record JAKFGQ010000022.1, on the reverse strand, counting down.
AAATAATGCACACCTGTGGAATAGTCAGGAGACTTTTCATGTGGCCTCTTATTCTATGTGTCATTGAAAAATGTGGTGTAGTCAGGAGACTCTTTCATGTAGACACATATTCACAGCCACAGTGAATAAAACAGGCCCTTTATGTTGTAAAAAATCTAATTAATATGGCCACATCTTCTGAGCCTCACTGAATAATATACACCTGGAGAAAAATATTGAGTCTATTGTCGATAGACATTCATTCAGAGCCTCGGTAAATAATATACCCCTGTGGAGGAACCAGGAGTCTATTTTATTAGGACACTCATTTATAGCCTCAGAGGATAATTTGCAGGTGTGGATTAGTCCGGATTCCAATTTATATGGCCACTGACTTGTAACCTCTGTGAAAAATGCACAAATGTAAAGTACTCAGCAGTCTATTTCATATAGACACTCATTCTGATATTCACTAAATGATACAAATATTTAATATAGCAGTATCCTGTTTCATATGGTCACACAAAATGAGCCTCACTGAGTAAGGCATACCAAAGGAAGTTTTAGGAGTCTACTTTATATAGCCTCTAATTTACAGCCTCAAGGAATAATGCACACGTGTGGAATAGACACTAGATTATTTTATATGGCCACAAAATCCAAGCCTGAGTGAGTAATACACAACTTTGGAATAGTCACTTGTCTATTTTACATGCCCAAATATTTAGAGTAAGAGTCAATAATACACACCTGTGGACAAGTCAGAAAACAATTTCATATGGCCAAGGTTTCAGAGCCTCAGTGAATAATACATACCTGGGAAATATTCAGGACGCTATTACATGTGGCATCAATTTAAGAGCTTTCTTGAATAACAAACACCTCTATTGTAGTCAGAATTCTATTTCCTAGAGCCATATATTCAGAGACTAACTGCATAATATACACCTTGAACAAAGGTTAAATTCTATTTCGTATAGCCACTCATTTAGAGCCGAATGTCAAAACGGAGTCCTGAGGAGCATGGAAGAGGCTCTATTTTATGGCCATTCCTTTAGAGTTTCACAGAATAATACAGACCTATGAAAACGTGAGGAGTGTATTTCACATGGCCACTTATTCAGAACCTCAGTGAGGAATCATATTTTTCTGGAAAATACTCAGGATTATATTATATATAGCCACTTATTCAGAAACTCACTGTATAATGCACAGCTAAGGAATAGTCTGGAGACTATTTGATATGACTCTTCACCCAGCGACTCAGTGGACAAAGCAAAACTGAGAAATAGTCAATAAGATAGAGTCGAGTGTTTATGTTATGTGGTAACTCATTAGGAATCTAACTGAAGAATACACATCTTGGGAATAGTCAGTGTCCAACTCATATGGACACTCAATCACAGCATTACCAAATAATGCACAATGGGGCAATAAGACATTGGGGCAATAATGCACAATGGGGCAATATTTCATATGTCCTGTCATTTTGAGCTTCAGTGCATAATAAACAGCTGTGGAGTAGTCAGGACCCTATTTAAGGTAGCCCCAAATTAAGCAGCTCCGTGAATGATACACACATGTGTTAGAGTCAGGAGACTATTTGACATAGACACTCATACAGAACCTTTTCGAATACTGCACATGTGGGGAATAATCACTAGTCTGTTTCATATGGTGATTAGTTTGGAGAATCCAAAAATAATGCAAACCTGTTGAGTAAAATGGGTTCTATTTCATAAGGCCACTCTTTCAGTGTTTTAGTGAATAATATGTATATCTGATAAGTCAGGAATCTCTTCCACATGGCCACTCATTCAGGACCTCTGTGAAGAATACTCCTCTCAAAAATAGTCAAGGGTCTACTTCAAATGGCTACACATTCAAGGTCTCTGTACGCAATGAACACCAGGGCAATACACCTGAGTCTCTTTATTATGCCCACTTAGTCAGAGACTCATTCAATAATACACAACAAAGAAAAATTTAAGAGTCAAGTTCATGTAGCCACTCATTTAGAGCCTCAGTGAATAATGCATCAGGGTAATAGTCGAGCATTTTTTACATGGCCACTCATTTTGTGCCTCACGGAGTGATATATATCTGAAGAATCCTCAGGATTCTATTTGATACTACCACTCATTTCGAACCTTACTGAATAATTCACAATGGAGCAATAGTCAGGTGTCTGTTTTATATGGTCTATCATTTAAAGTTTCAGTGAATAGTACATTTCTATGGAGTATTCCAGACGCTGTTTAACATAGCCACGAATTAAGTGCCTTGCTGAATGATACGCACCTGTGTGATAGTCAGGAATCTATTTCATATGACCTCTAATTCTGTGTAACGCTGAGTAATACACACCTGGGGGAGTTTCAGGAGTCTATTTGGTATGGACAATCATACGGAACCTGTTGGAATAATGCACACATGGAGAATAATGATGAGTCTATGTCATACAGCTACTCATTCAGTCAAACAGTGAATAACGCACATATGGAGTAATTAGATGTCTGTTTCATATGGCTCCTCTTTCAGAGCCTCACTGAATATTACACACTAGTCATATTGTGTGGAGTCTATATTTTATGGCCACTCATTCAGAGTATCACTGAATAATGCACACGTGTGGAATAGACACTAGTCTCTTTTATATGGCCACTCATTCAGAGCCTCACTGAATAATACACACCTGTGTGATAGTCAGGAGTCTATTTCATATAGACACTCATTCAGAGATTCACTGAATAATACACACCTGTGTGATAGTCAGGTGTCTATTTTATATGGTCTATCATTTAAAGTTTCAGTGAATAGTACATTTCTATGGAGTATTCCAGACGCTGTTTAACATAGCCACGAATTAAGTGCCTTGCTGAATGATACGCACCTGTGTGATAGTCAGGAATCTATTTCATATGACCTCTAATTCTGTGTAACGCTGAGTAATACACACCTGGGGGAGTTTCAGGAGACTATTTGGTATGGACAATCATACGGAACCTGTTGGAATAATGCACACATGGAGAATAATGATGAGTCTATGTCATACAGCTACTCATTCAGCCAAACAGTGAATAACGCACATATGGAGTAATTAGATGTCTGTTTCATATGGCTCCTCTTTCAGAGCCTCACTGAATATTACACTCTAGTCATATTGTGTGGAGTCTATATTTTATGGCCACTCATTCAGAGTATCACTGAATAATTCACACCTGTGGAACATTCAGAAGTCTCTTTCTTATGGCTACCCATTGAGAGCCTCACTAAATGTACACACCTGGATAAATAGACAGGATTTACATGTATCTCCTCATTCAGAGTCTCAATAAATAATGCACACCTGTGGAATAGTCAGGAGACTTTTTCATGTGGCCTCTTATTCTATGTGTCATTGAAAAATGTGGTGTAGTCAGGAGACTCTTTCATGTAGACACATATTCAGAGCTTCAGTGCATAAGACAGACACTTGATATAGTAAGGAATCTAAATGACATGGAAACATATTCTGAGCCTCAATGAATAATACACACCTGGGTAATAATTTGGAGTCTATTTCCGATGGGCATATATTTAGAGCCTCGGAAAATGGTGTACACCTGTAGAGTAGCCAGGAGTCTCTTTCCTTTGGACACACATTCATAGCCTCTGTGGATAATATGCACTTGTGGATTAGTCAGGATTCCAATTTATATGGCCACTGACTCGTAACCGCAGTGAAAAATGCAAAAATGTAAAGTACGTAGCAGTCTATTTCATATAGACACTCATTCAGAGATTCAGTGAATAATAAAATTATTTGAGATAGCCTCCTGTTTCATATTGTCATACAAAAAGAGCCTCACTGAGTGAAACACACCTGGGGAAGTGTTAGGAGTGTACTTTACATCGCCTCTCATTTACAGCCTAAGGGAATAATGCACATGTATGGAATAGACACTAGTCTCTTTTATATGGCCACAAAACCAAAGCCTGAGTCAGTAATACACAGCTTTGGAATATTCACTAGTCTATTATATATGCACCAATATTTAGAGTCAGAGTCAATAATACATGCCTGTAGACTACTCAGGAAACAATTTCATATGGCCAAAGTTTCAGAGCCTCAGTGAATAATAAATACCTGAGGAATACTCTGGACGCTGTTAAATGTGGCATTTCTTCAGAGGTTCATTGAATAAAAAACACCTGCATTACAGTCAGAATTTTATTTCATATAGGAGTCTCTATTATATGGCCACTCATTCAGAACCTCACATAATAATAGAAATGTATGAAAATATCAGGAGTGTACTTGATGTGGCCAATTATTCAGTTCCTCAATGAAGAATCATATATATCTGGAAAATACTCAGGATTCTATTATATATAGTCACTTATTCAGAGACTCACTGAATGATGCACACCTGGAGAACTGTCTGGAGACTATTTGATATGACCGTTCACACAGCGACTCAGTGGAAAATGCAGAGCTGACAAATAGTCAAGAGGACAGAGTCAGGAGTCTATTTTATGTGGTAACGCTTTCAGAAACTGACTGAAGAATACACACCTTGGGAATTGTCAGAGTCCAGGTCATATGTCCACTCAATCACAGCATTACCGAATAATGCACAATGGGGCAATAGTAAGGAGTCTATTTCATGTGGCTTCTCATTCAGAGCTTCAGTGCCTAATAAACAGCTGTGGAGGAGCGAGGACCATATTGACAGTAGCCCTAAATAAAGCAGCTCAGTGAATGATACACACATGTGTGAGAGTCAGGAGACGATCTGATATGGACACTCATACAGAACCTCTTCGAATATTGCACATGTGGGGAATAATCACTAGGCAATTTTATATGGTGGTTCGTTTGGAGAGTCAAAAAATAACGTGCACCTGTGGAGAAAAATGTGGTCTATTTCATAAGGCCACTCTTTCAGTGTTTTAGTGAATAACATGTATATCTGATAAGTCAGGAATCTCTTTCACATGGCCAGTCGTTCTGGGCCTCTGTGAATAATACTCCCCTCTGAAACAGTCATGGGTCTACTTCAAAAGCCTAGACATTCAGAGTCTCTGTAAGTAATGAACACCTGGGCAATACACCTGAGTGAGTCTCTTTTTCATGCCCACTTAGTCAGAGTCTAATTCAATAATACACACCTGGGGAAGAGTTAAGGGTCTACTTCATGTAGCCACTCATTTATATCCTTAGTGAATAATCCACACCAGGGAAATAGTTGAGCATTTTTTATATGGCCACTCGTTCTGTGCCTCCCTGAATGATACACACCTGGGTAAATTTCAGGATTCTATTTCATACTACCACTCATTTAGAACATTATGGAATAATTCACAATGGAGCAATAGTCAGGTGTCTATTTTCTATGGCCTCCCATTCAAAGTTTCAGTGAATAATTAACTTCTACGGAGGAATCGGGACACTGTTTATGATAGCCATGAATTAAGTGCCCTCCTGAATGATACACACCTGAGTGGTAGTCAGGAGTCTATTTCATATGAACTCTATTTCTGTGCAACGCTGAGTAATACACAACTAGTGGAGTTTCAGTAGTCTATTTGATAGGGACACTCATACCGAACCTGTTGGAATAATGCACACATGTAGAATAATGAGGAGTCTATGTCATACCGCTACTGATTCAGACAAACAGTGAATATCGGACATGTGGAGTCATTAGAATTCTGCTTCATATGGCCACTTTTTCACAGTGTCACTGAATATTACACACTTGTGATATTGTCTGGAGTCTATATTTTATGGGCATTCATTCAGAGAATAACTGAATAATTCACACCTTCGGAATAGTCAGAAGGCTCATTCCTATGGCTACCGGTTGAGAGCCTCACTAAATGTACACACCTGGATAAATATTCAGGATTTACTTGTATCTCCTCATTCAGAGTCTCAATAAATAATGCACACCTGTGGAATAGTCAGGAGACTTTTTCATATGGCCTCTCATTCAATGTGTCATTGAACAATGCTGTGTAGTCAAAGACTTTTTCTTGTAGACACATATTCAGAGCTTCAGTGCATAAGACAGACCCTTGATATGGTAAGAAATCTAATTAGTATGACCACATCTTCTGAGGCTCACTGAATAATACACACCTGGAGAAGAATTTGGAGTCTGTTTTCGGTGGACATTCATTCAGAGCCTCGGTAAATAATGCAGACCTGTGGAGTAGTCAGGAGTCTCTTTCATTTGGACACACATTCATAACCTCAGTGAATAATATGCACGTATGGATTAATCAGGATTCCATTTTATATGGCCACTAACTCGTAACCTCAATGAGTAATGCACAAATCTAAAATACTCAGCAGTTCTTTTCATATAGCTGCTCATTCAGTGATTCATTGAATAATAAAATATTTGAAATAGACAGCCTCGTGTTTCAAATTGTCATACAAAAAGAGCCTCACTCAGTGACACACACCTGGGGAAGTTTTAGGAGTGTACTTTACATAGCCTCTCATTTACAGCATAAGGGAATAATACACATGTGTGGAATAGTCACTAGTATGTTTTATATGGCCACAAAATCAAAGCCTTAGTCAGTAATACACAACTTCGGAATAGTCACTAGTCAATTATATATGCACAAATATTTAGAGTCAGAGTCAATAATACATGCCTGTAGACTAGTCAGGAAACAATTTCATATGGCCAAAGTTTCAGGGCCTCAGTGAATAATAAATACCTGAGGAATACTCTGGACGCTATTTCATGTGGCAATTCTTCAGAGGTTCATTGAGTAAAGAACACCTGTATTGTAGTCAGAATTCTATTTTATATAGCCACATACTCAGATCCTAACTGAATAACAAACACCTTGGGAAAGTCAGAATTCTGTTTCGTATAGCCACTAATTTTCACCCGAATGTAAAATCTCACGCCTGAGTAGTATATAGGAGTCTCTATTATATGGCCACTCATTCAGAGCCTCACAGAATAATACAGACGTATGCAAATTTCAGGAGTGTACTTGACATGGCCACTTATTCAGTTCCTCAGTGAAGAATCATATATATCTGGAAAATACTCAGGATTCTATTATATATAGCCACTTATTAAGGGCCTCACTGAATAATGCACACCTGGAGAATTGTCTGGAGACTATTTGATATGACCGTTCACCCAGGGACTCAGTGGAAAATGCAGAGCTGAGAAATAGTCAAGAGGACAGAGTCAGGAGTCTATTATATGTGGTCACACGTTCAGAAACTGACTGAAGAATACACCCCTTGGGAATAGTCAGAGTCCAGGTCATATGGTCACTCAATCACAGCATTACGGAATAATGCACAATGGGGCAATAATAAAAAGTCTATTTCATACTGCCTCTCATTTGGAGCTTCATTGCCTAATTAACAGCTGTGGAGGAGTGAGGACCCTATTGACGGTAACCCCAAATAAAGCAGCTCCGGGAATGTTGCACACATGTGTGAGAGTCAGGAGACTGATATAGACACTCATACAGAACCTCTTCGAAAATTGCACATGTGGGGAATAATCACTAGTTTATTTCATATGGCGGTGCGTTTGGAAAGTCAAAAATTATGCACACCTGTGGAGTAAAATTCGGTCTATTTTTAAGGCCACTCTTTCAGTGTTTTAGTGAATAACATGTATATCTGATAAGTCAGGAAACTGTTTCACATGGCCACTCATTCTGGGCCTCTGTGAATAATACTCCCCTCAGAAACAGTCAAGGGTCTACTTCAAATGCCTACACATTCAGAGTCTCTGTAAGTAAAGAACAACTGGGCAATACACCTGAGTCTCTTTTTTATGCCCACGTAGTCAGAGTCTCATTCAATAATGCCCACCTGGGGAATAGTTAAGAGTCTACTTCACCAAGCCACTCATTTTGATCCTCAGTGAATAATCCACACAGGGTAATTGTCGAACATTTTTTATATGGCCACTCATTCTGTGCCTCCCTGAATAATACACACCTGGGAAATTCTCAGGATTCTATTTCATACTACCACTCATGTAGAACCTTATTGAATAATTCACACCTGTGGAATAGTCACTAGTATGTTTTATATGGCCACTCATTCTGTGCCTCCTGAATAATACACACCTGGGGAGTTTCAGGAGTCTATTTCATATGAACTCTAATTCTGTGTAACGCTGAGTAATACACACCTGGGAAATTCTCAGGATTCTATTATATATAGCCACTTATTAAGTGCCTCACTGAATAATGCACACCTGTGGAGTAGTCAGGAGTCTATTTCATATGAACTCTAATTCTGTGTAACGCTGAGTAATACACAACTGGGGGAGTTTCAGGAGTCTATTTGGTATGGACACTCATACCGAACCTGTTGAAATAATGCACACATAAAGAATAATGAGGTGTCTATGTCATACGGCTACTCATTCAGACAAACAGTGAATAACGCACATGTGGAGTCATTAGAATTCTGTTTCATATGGCACCTCTTTTACAGCCTCACTGAATATTACCCACTTGTGATATAGTCTGGAGTCTATATTTTATGGCCACTCATTCAGAGAATCACAAATAATTCACACCTGTGGAATAATCAGATATCTCTTTCCTATGGCTTCCCGTTGAGAGCCTCACTAAATGTACACACCTGGATAAATAGTCAGGAATTACTTGTATCTCCTCATTCAGAGTTTCAGTGAATAATGAGCTTCTATGGAGTAATCAGGACACTGTTTAAGACAGCCATGAATTAAGTGCCTTCCTGAATGACACACACTTGAGTGGTAGCCAGGAGTCTAATTCATATGAACTCTAATTCTGTGTAACGCTGAGTAATACACAACTGGGGGAGTTTCAGGAGTCTATTTGGTATGGACACTCATGCCGAACCTGTTGAAATAATGCACACATAAAGAATAATGAGGTGTCTATGTCATACGGCTACTCATTCAGACAAACTGTGAATAACGCACATGTGGAGTCATTAGAATTCTGTTTCATATGGCACCTCTTTTACAGCCTCACTGAATATTACCCACTTGTGATATAGTCTGGAGTCTATATTTTATGTCCACTCATTCAGAGAATCACAAATAATTCACACCTGTGGAATAATCAGATAACTCTTTCCTATGTCTTCCCGTTGAGAGCCTCACTAAATGTACACACCTGGATAAATAGTCAGGAATGACTTGTATCTCCTCACTCAGAGTCTCACTAAATAATGCACACCTAAAGATGGCATCGTAGAGGCGACTCAGGATTGCAGCTCAGTGAAGGCACAGAGAGTGAGTCCTAGCCACATTGCCGGACTGACGTTTTTTGCCCACAGAACGTTGAAAGTTTCAGGTGTGGAAGAGACACGGGATGCTAGCTCTAGCGCAGCTGGCTCGTGGGGCCGGTTCGGCCAGCGCTGTACCACAGTGGCACTTGGCACAGAACTCACTGGTCCTGGTGCCCTGTTAAACAGGCAATCTGAGATGTGGAAGGGCAGATTGGCATGTCCATCTGATTGAACGGGACTTGGACATGAACCAGACCAGGAGATTCCTGGGAAACGTGAACTGAGCTGATGCATTGGGCAGTGTCACGGGAGATCGCACGGAGCCCAGTGCCCTATCAGCAGGTTACTGGGGCGCCAGTAAGAGAGTCAACCATTCAGCTTGGGGAGATGAAGAGAGAGAGAGAGGATGGACTCTGAGGCAGGGAGCTGGGGCATCAGGCTTAGCTGGTCCCACCCTCACAGGGACAAGCAGGGTGGAATTTGGAGGCGCTCTGACCTGAGAGTTTTTCTGCCGGCATTTAGGGCGATGCAGCCAGGTGAGGGAGGGTCGTCTGCCATTACGGATGCAATCCGCCCCTACTGAAGTAAGGCCCAGGGCTGACATAACCTGCTGTTGCCAAAGCAACCTGCTATAACAGAGAGACTCTGCCAGCAGGGCGGAACGTGCCACAGCAGAACGGAGACTCTCAGCAACAGGGCGGACCCACGCTAGCTGGGCGGAGCCCCAGAAGGCAAATAGTTAATAGACTGCCTCCTAGCTTTGCAGGACAGTACAACAGATACTCACAAAGAAAGCCCCACTTCCCTGAGACAGAGCATCTAAGGGAGGGAAAAATGGAGGGGGGTTATGAGTTCTGTTGCAGCAGACATAAACACATCCTCACAACAGCCATGAATGAACAATGGAGCACACAGCACAGCACTGGAGCTCCTATAAAGCACAGGCTGTCTCCTCAAGCAGCTCCCTGACCCCTGTATATCCAAAGAGTAACCACAAAAGGACTAATCAGACTGACATTTGGCGGGCATCATTCTGGAACAAACTGGTAGCATCCCTCACTGTTCCACAGCTGCTACAGATGTACCCCAGACAAGCAGGGCCTGGAGTGGACCTCAGCACTCATACAGCAGGAGCTAGACCACTAGAAGGAAAACTAAGTAACAGAAATAGCTCATCATCAACAATCTGGGCATTCACACAGAGACCCAATTAAAAAGTCAGCAACTACTAAGATGACAGGTGGATAAATCCATAAAGATGGGAAGAAACCAGCGCAAAAAAGAGGAAGATACCCGAAACCAAAACACTTCACCTCCTACAAAAGACCAAACTCCTCACCAGCAAGGGAACAAAGCTGGACGAAGCATGAGTGTGACAAAATGACGGAATCAGACTTCAGAAAGTGGATAATGAGAAACTTCAGTGAGCTGAAAGAACATGTTCTAAATCAGTGTAAAGAAACTAAGAACCTTGAAAAAAAATTGAAAACAGATTCGAGGAAATGATAACAAGAATGGACAACTTAGAGAGGAATATGAATGAATTGAAGGAGCTGAAAAACACAACACGAGAACTTCGCGAAGCATGCAAGAGTTTCAACAGCCGAATTGACCAAGCACAAGAAAGAATATAAGAAGTCGAAGATCAACTCAATGAAATAAAACGAGAAACCAAGATTAAATAAAAAAGTGCAAAAAAGAATGAACAAAATCTCCAAGAAATGTGGGACTATGTGAAGAGAACAAACCTACGTTTGATAGGTGTACCAGAATGTGATGAAGAGAAAGAATCCAAGCTGGAAAACACTCTTCAGGATATTATCCAGGAAAATTTCCCCAACCTAGAAAGACAGGTCAATACTCAACTCCAGGAAATACAGAGAACACCACAAAGATACTCCGCAAGAAGAGCAACCCCAAGGCACATAATCGTCAGATTCACCAGGGTTGAAATGAAGGAGAAAATACAAGGGCAGCCAGAGACAAAGGTCGGGTCACCCAAAAAGGGAAGCTCATCAGACTCACCACAGATCTCTCGGCAGAGACTCTACAAGCCAGAAGAGAGTGGGGACCAATATTCAACATCCTTAAAGAAAAGAACTTTCAACCCAGAATTTCATATCCAGCCAAACTGAGCTTCATATGTGCAGCAGACATAAACACATCCTCACAACAGCCATGAATGAACAATGGAGCACACAGCACAGCACTGGAGCTCCTATAAAGCACAGGCTGTCTCCTCAAGCAGCTCCCTGACCCCTGTATATCCAAAGAGTAACCACAAAAAGGACTAATCAGACTGACATTTGGCGGGCATCATTCTGGAACAAACTGGTAGCATCCCTCACTGTTCCACAGCTGCTACAGATGTACCCCAGACAAGCAGGGCCTGGAGTGGACCTCAGCACTCATACAGCAGGAGCTAGACCACTAGAAGGAAAACTAAGTAACAGAAATAGCTCATCATCAACAATCTGGGCATTCACACAGAGACCCAATTAAAAAGTCAGCAACTACTAAGATGACAGGTGGATAAATCCATAAAGATGGGAAGAAACCAGCGCAAAAAAGAGGAAGATACCCGAAACCAAAACACTTCACCTCCTACAAAAGACCAAACTCCTCACCAGCAAGGGAACAAAGCTGGACGAAGCATGAGTGTGACAAAATGACGGAATCAGACTTCAGAAAGTGGATAATGAGAAACTTCAGTGAGCTGAAAGAACATGTTCTAAATCAGTGTAAAGAAACAAAGAACCTTGAAAAAAAATTGAAAACAGATTCGAGGAAATGATAACAAGAATGGACAACTTAGAGAGAAATATGAATGAATTGAAGGAGCTGAAAAACACAACACGAGAACTTCGCGAAGCATGCAAGAGTTTCAACAGCCGAATTGACCAAGCACAAGAAAGAATATAAGAAGTCGAAGATCAACTCAATGAAATAAAACGAGAAACCAAGATTAAATAAAAAAGTGCAAAAAAGAATGAACAAAATCTCCAAGAAATGTGGGACTATGTGAAGAGAACAAACCTACGTCTGATAGGTGTACCAGAATGTGATGAATAGAAAGAATCCAAGCTGGAAAACACTCTTCAGGATATTATCCAGGAAAATTTCCCCAACCTAGAAAGACAGGTCAATACTCAACTCCAGGAAATACAGAGAACACCACAAAGATACTCCGCAAGAAGAGCAACCCCAAGGCACATAATCGTCAGATTCACCAGGGTTGAAATGAAGGAGAAAATACAAGGGCAGCCAGACAAAGGTCGGGTCACCCAAAAAGGGAAGCTCATCAGACTCACCACAGATCTCTCGGCAGAGACTCTACAAGCCAGAAGACAGTGGGGACCAATATTCAACATCCTTAAAGAAAAGAACTTTCAACCCAGAATTTCATATCCAGCCAAACTGAGCTTCATATGTGAAGGAAAAATAAAATCCTTCATGAACAAGCAAGTACTCAGAGATTTTGTCACCACTAGGCCTGCTTTACAAGAGCTCCTGAAAGAGGCACTACACATAGAAAGAAACAGCCAGTACCAGCCATCCTAAAAGCATACCAAATACTAAAGAGCATCAAAAAAATGAAAAAACTACATGAACCAATGGGCAAAACAGCCAGCTAGCATCAAAATGGCAGTATCAAATTCACAGATAGCAATAAGTGCCCACATGAGAAGAGTGGAGAGATCCACAACTGACACCCTATCATCAAAATTGAAAGAGCTAGAAGAGCAAGATCAAAATTCTCAAAACCTAGCCAAAGACAAGAAATAACTAAGATCAGAGCAGATCCGAAGGAGATAGATACAAGAAAAACCCTTCAAAAAACAATAAATCCAAGAGCTGCTGTTTTGAAAAGATTAACAAAATAGACAGACCACTAGCCAGACTGATAAAAAAAGATAACAACCAAATAGATGCAATAAAAACGATAATGCGGAAATCACCACAGATTGCACAGAAATTCAAACCATCATCAGAGAATACTACAAACAACTGCTCAACGAAATAAGAAAGGACACAAACAGATGGAGAAACATTCCATGCTCGTGGTTAGGGAGAATCAATATCGTGAAAATGGCTATACTGCCCAAAGTAATTTACACAATCAATGCTATCCCCATCAAACTACTATTGAATTTCCTCACAGAACTGGAAAAAACCACCATGAATTTCATATGGAACCAAAAAAGAGCCCTCATAGCCATGTCAATTCTAAGCAAAAAGAACACAGCGGGAGGCATCACGCTACCAGACTTCAAACTATACTACAAGGCTACAGTAAACAAAACAGCATGGTACTGGTACCAAAACAGAGATATAGACCAAAGGAACAGAACAGAAGCATCGGAGGCAACACAAAATTCCTACAACCATATTATCTTTGATAAACCAGACAAAAACAGGCAATGGGGAAAGGATTCCCTATTTAATAAATGGTGTTGGGAAAACTGGCTAGCCATGTGCAGAAAGCAGAAACTGGACCCCTTCCTGACACCTTACACTAAAATTAACTCCAGATGGATTAAAGAATTAAACGTAAGACCTGACACCATAAAAACCCTAGAAAAAATCTGGGCAAAACCATTCAGGACATAGGAGTAGGCAAGGACTTCATGACCAAAACACCAAAAGCATTGGCAACAAAAGCCAAAATAGACAAATGGGACCTAATCAAACTCCACAGCTTCTGCAAGGCAAAAGAGACAGTCACTAGAGTGAATCGGCAACCATCAGAATGGGAAAAAATCTTTGCAGTTTACACATCTGACAAAGGGCTGATATCCAGAATTTACAAAGAACTCAAACAGATTTACAGGAAAAAAACAAACAAGCCCATTCAAAAATGGGCAAAGAATATGAACAGAAACTTTACAAAAGAAGACATACATGAGGCCAACAAACATATGAAAAAGTGCTCATCATCATTGGTCATTAGAGAGATGCAAATCAAAACCACATTGTGATACCATCTCACACCAGTTAGAATGGCGATCATTAAAAAATCTGGAGACAGCAGATGCTGGAGAGGATGTGGAGAAGTAGGAACACTCTTGCACTGTTGGTGGGAGTGTAAATTAGTTCAACCATTGTGGAAGACAGTGTGGCGATTCCTCAGGGACCTAGAAATAGATATTCCATTTGACCCAGCAATCCCATTACTGGGTATCTATCCAAAGGACTATAAATCGTTGTACTATAAGGACACATGCACACGAATGTTCATTGCAGCACTGTTTACAATAGCAAGGACCTGGAACCAACCCAAATGCCCAACGATGATAGACTGGACTGGGAAAATGTGGCACATATACACCATGGAATATTATGCAGCAATCAAAAATCATGAGTTTATGTCCTTTGTAGGGACATGGATGAATCTGGAGAACATCATTCTCAGCAAACTGACACAAGAACAGAAAAAGAAACAGTCACTAGAGTGAATCGGCAACCATCAGAATGGGAAAAAATCTTTGCAGTTTACACATCTGACAAAGGGCTGATATCCAGAATTTACAAAGAACTCAAACAAATTTACAGGAAAAAAACAAACAAGCCCATTCAAAAATGGGCAAAGAATATGAACAGAAACTTTACAAAAGAAGACATACATGAGGCCAACAAACATATGAAAAAGTGCTCATCATCACTGGTCATTAGAGAGATGCAAATCAAAACCACATTGTGATACCATCTCACACCAGATAGAATGGCGATCATTAAAAAATCTGGAGACAGCAGATGCTGGAGAGGATGTGGAGAAGTAGGAACACTCTTGCACTGTTGGTGGGAGTGTAAATTAGTTCAACCATTGTGGAAGACAGTGTGGCGATTCCTCAGGGACCTAGAAATAGAAATTCCATTTGACCCAGCAATCCCATTACTGGGTATCTATCCAAAGGACTATAAATCGTTGTACTATAAGGACACATGCACAGGAATGTTCATTGCAGCACTGTTTACAATAGCAAGGACCTGGAACCAACCCAAATGCCCAACGATGATAGACTGGACTGGGAAAATGTGGCACATATACACCATGGAATATTATGCAGCAATCAAAAATCATGAGTTTATGTCCTTTGTAGGGACATGGATGAATCTGGAGAACATCATTCTCAGCAAACTGACACAAGAACAGAAAAAGAAACAGTCACTAGAGTGAATCGGCAACCATCAGAATGGGAAAAATCTTTGCAGTTTACACATCTGACAAAGGGCTGATATCCAGAATTTACAAAGAACTCAAACAGATTTACAGGAAAAAAACAAACAAGCCCATTCAAAAATGGGCAAAGAATATGAACAGAAACTTTACAAAAGAAGACATACATGAGGCCAACAAACATATGAAAAAGTGCTCATCATCATTGGTCATTAGAGAGATGCAAATCAAAACCACATTGTGATACCATCTCACACCAGATAGAATGGCGATCATTAAAAAATCTGGAGACAGCAGATGCTGGAGAGGATGTGGAGAAGTAGGAACACTCTTGCACTGTTGGTGGGAGTGTAAATTAGTTCAACCATTGTGGAAGACAGTGTGGCGATTCCTCAGGGACCTAGAAATAGAAATTCCATTTGACCCAGCAATCCCATTACTGGGTATCTATCCAAAGGACTATAAATCGTTGTACTATAAAGACACATGCACAGGAATGTTCATTGCAGCACTGTTTACAATAGCAAGGACCTGGAACCAACCCAAATGCCCATCGATGATAGACTGGACTGGGAAAATGTGGCACATATACACCATGGAATATTATGCAGCAATGAAAAATCATGAGTTTATGTCCTTTGTAGGGACATGGATGAATCTGGAGAACATCATTCTCAGCAAACTGACACAAGAACAGAAAAAGAAACAGTCACTAGAGTGAATCGGCAACCATCAGAATGGGAAAAATCTTTGCAGTTTACACATCTGACAAAGGGCTGATATCCAGAATTTACAAAGAACTCAAACAGATTTACAGGAAAAAAACAAACAAGCCCATTCAAAAATGGGCAAAGAATATGAACAGAAACTTTACAAAAGAAGACATACATGAGGCCAACAAACATATGAAAAAGTGCTCATCATCACTGGTCATTAGAGAGATGCAAATCAAAACCACATTGTGATACCATCTCACACCAGATAGAATGGCGATCATTAAAAAATCTGGAGACAGCAGATGCTGGAGAGGATGTGGAGAAGTAGGAACACTCTTGCACTGTTGGTGGGAGTGTAAATTAGTTCAACCATTGTGGAAGACAGTGTGGCGATTCCTCAGGGACCTAGAAATAGATATTCCATTTGACCCAGCAATCCCATTACTGGGTATCTATCCAAAGGACTATAAATCGTTGTACTATAAGGACACATGCACAGGAATGTTCATTGCAGCACTGTTTACAATAGCAAGGACCTGGAACCAACCCAAATGCCCATCGATGATAGACTGGACTGGGAAAATGTGGCACATATACACCATGGAATATTATGCAGCAATGAAAAATCATGAGTTTATGTCCTTTGTAGGGACATGGATGAATCTGGAGAACATCATTCTCAGCAAACTGACACAAGAACAGAAAAAGAAATACCGCATATACTCACTCATAGGTGGGTGAGAAAAATGAGAACACATTGACACAGAGAGGCTGTCTACTATACACTGGGGACTGTTGGGGGGAATGGGGGAGGGACAGCAGGGGGGGCTGGGGGGATTACCTGAGGATGACTACCAAGTGTGGGTGAGGGGGAGGAAGGCAGCAAAGCACACTGCCATATGTGTACCTATGCAACTATCTTGCACGTTCTGCACATGTACCCCCAAACCTATAATGCAATAAAAATTAAAAAAAAAGAAAGAATAAGCAGAAAATTAAAAAAAAAGTAAAGCACTTCTAAGCACATGCAAAACAACTGAACTCATAACAAACAGTCTCTCAGACCATAGTGCAATCAAGTTGGAACTCAGAAGTCAGAAAATAACTCAGAACCGCACAGCTTCGTGGAAACTGAACAACTGGCTCTTGAATGTTGATTGGATAAACAATGAAATGAAGGCAGAAATAAAGAAGTTCTTCAAAACAAATGAGAACAAAAACACAACATACTAGAATCTCTGGGACACATTTATAGCAGTCTGTAGAAAAAAATAGATAGCAATAAGTGCCCACATGAGAAGAGTGGAGAGATCCACAACTGACACCCTATCATCAAAATTGAAAGAGCTAGAAGAGCAAGATCAAAATTCTCAAAACCTAGCCAAAGACAAGAAATAACTAAGATCAGAGCAGATCCGAAGGAGATAGATACAAGAAAAACCCTTCAAAATAACAATAAATCCAAGAGCTGGTGTTTTGAAAAGATTAACAAAATAGACAGACCACTAGCCAGACTGATAAAAAAAAAAGATAACAACCAAATAGATGCAATAAAAAACGATAATGCGGAAATCACCACAGATTGCACAGAAATTCAAACCATCATTAGAGAATACTACAAACAACTCTATGCACATAAACTAGTAAACCAGAAAGAAATGGATAAATTCCTGGTAGCCTGTGTCCTCCCAAGCCTAATTTAGGAGGAAGCCGAAACGATGAATAGACCAATAACAAGGTCTGAAGTTGAGGCAGCAATTTAGAGCCTACCACACAAAAAAAGCCGAGGTCCAGATGGGTTCACAGCCAAATTCTACCAGACACACAAAGAAGATCTGGTACCGTTCCTTCTGAAACTATTCCAAATAATTCAAAAAGAGGGAACCCTTCCCAAATAATTTTATGAGATCAACATCATCCTGATACCAAAACCCGGCAGAGACTCAACAAGAAAAGAAAACTTCAGGCCAATATCCATGATGAACATAGATGCAAAAATCTTCAATAAAATACTGGCAAACCGAGTGCAACAGCACAATAAGAAACTTATCCATCATGATCAAGTAGGACTAATCCCAGGGATGCAAGGCTGGTTCAACATACACAAGTCTATAAATGTAATTCACCACATAAACAGAAGCAAAAACAAAAACCGCATGATTATCTCAATTGACGCCGAGAAGGCATTTGACAAAATTCAACAGCCCTTTATGCTAAAAGCCCTCAATAAACTTGGTATTGATGCAACATATCACAAAGTAATAAAAGCTATTTACGACAAACCAACAGCCAATATCATACTTAATGGGCAAAAAGAGGAAGCATTCCCTTTGAAATCCAGCATGAGACAAGGATGCCCTCTCTTACCACTCCTATTCAACATAGTACTGGAAGTTCTAGCCAGACCAATCAGGAAAGAAATAGAAATAAAGCGTATTCAAATAGGCAAGGTGGAAGCCAAATTGTCTCTATTTGCAGACAACATGTTAGTATACCTAGAAGACACCATCACCTCAGCCCAAAAGCTCCTGAAACTGATAAGCAATTCAGCAAAGTCTCAGGATATAAAATCAATGTGCAAAAATCACAAGCATTCCTATACACCAATAACAGACTTAAAGAGAACCAAATCAAGAACGAACTGCCATTCACAATTGCTACAAAGAAAATAAAATACCTAGGAATACAACTCACAAGGAACGTAAGGGACCTCTTTAAGGAAAACTAGGAAACACTGCTCAACGAAATAAGAGAAGACAAAAAAAATGGAGAAATATTCCATGTTCTTGGTTAGGAAGAATCAATATCATGAAAATGACTATACTGCCCAAAGTAATTTACAAAATCAATGCTATCCCCATCAAACTATTATTGAATTTCTTCACAGAACTGAAGAAAACCACCATGAACTTCATACGGAACCAAATAGAGCCCGCATAGCCAAGTCAATTCTAAGCAAAAAGAACACAGCGGGAGGCATCATACTAACAGACTTCAAACTATGCTACAAGGCTACAGTAATCAAAAGAGCATGGTACTGGTACTGAAACAGAGATATAAACCAATGGAACAGAACAGAGGCATCGGAGGCAACACAACATATCTACAACCATATAATCTTTGATAAAGCAGACAAAAACAAGCAATGGGGAAAGGATTCCCTGTTTAATAAATGGTGTTGGGAAAACTGGCTAGCCATATGCAGAAAGCAGAAACTAGACCCCTTCCTGACACCTTACAGTAAAATTAACTCCAGATGGATTAAAGACTTAAACGTAAGACCTGACACCATAAAAACCCTAGAAGAAAATGTAGGCAAAACCATTGAGGACATAGGAGTAGGCAAGCACTTCATGAATAAAACACCAAAAGCATTGGCAACAAAAGCCAAAATAGACAAATGGGACCTAATCAAACTCCAAAGCTTCTGCACGGCAAAAGAAACAGTCACTAGAGTGAATCGGCAACCATCAGAATCGGAAAAAATCTTTGCAGTTTACGCATCTGACAAAGGGCTGATATCAGGAATTTACAAAGAACACAAACATGTTTACAGGAAAGAAACAAACAAGCCCATTCAAAAATGGGCAAAGGATATAAACAGACACTTTACAAGAGAAGACAAACATGAGGCCAACAAACATGAAAAAATGCTCATCATCACTGGTCATTAGAGAGATGCAAATCAAAACCACACTGAGATACCATCTCACGCCAGTTAAAATGGCGATCATTAAACAATCTGAAGACAACAGATGTTGGAGAGGATGTGGAGAAATAGGAACTCTGTTACACTGTTGGTGGCAGTGTAAATTAGTTCAACCATTGTGGAAGACAGTGTGGCGATTCCTCAAGGACCTAGAAATAGAAATTCCATTTGACCCAGCAATCCCATTACTGGGTATATATCCAAAGGACTATAAATCGTTCTACTATAAGGACACATGCACACGAATGTTCATTTCAGCGCTGTTTACAATAGGAAAGACCTGGAACCATCCACAATGCTCGTGGATAATAGACTGCACTGGGAAAATGTGGCACATATACACCATGGAATATTATGCAGCAATCAAAAATGATGAGTTTGTTTTCTTTCTAAGGAAATGGATGAATCTCGAGAACGTCATTCTCAGCAAACTGACAAAAGAACAAAAAACGAAATACCGCATATTCTCACTCATAGGCGGGTGAGAAAATTGAGAACACATGGACACAGGGAGGGCGTCTACTACACACTGGGGACTATTGCTGGAATGGGGGAGGTACAGCGTGGGGGCTGGAGAGGGATATCCTGGGGAAAAATGACAAGTGTGGGTGAAGGGGAGAAAGGCAGCAAAACACACTGCCATGTGTGTACCTATACAACTAACTTGCACGTTCTGCACATGTACCACAAAACCTATAATGCAATAAAAATTAAAAAAAATTTTAAAAATGGAAGAAAGCAATAAACACGTATTAGGAATAAAAGAGAATAATGCACACCTGTGTAGTAGTCAGGAGACTTTTTCATGTGGCCTCTCATTGAATGTATCATTGAAATATGTGCTGTAGTCAGGACACTCTTTCATGTAGACACATATTCAGAGCCTCAGGGCATAAGACAGACCCTTGATATAGTAAGAAATCTAATTAGTATGGCCACATCTTCTGACGCTCACTGAAGAATACACACCTGGAGAATAATTTGTAGTCTATTTTCGATGGACATTCATTAAGAGCCTCGGTAAATAACGGAGACCTGTGGAGTAGCCAGGAGTCTATTCCATTTGGAAACATATTCATAGCCTTAGTGAATAATATGCACGTGTGGATTAGTCAGGATTACATTTGATATGGCCACTGATTCGTAAACTCAATGAATAATGCACAAATGTAAAGTACTTTGCAGTTTATTTTATATAGCCACTCATAGAGAGATTCACTGAATAATAAAATTATTTGAAATAGACTGCCTCCTATTTCATATGGTCATACAAAATAGCCTCACTGAGTGACACACACCTGGGAAAGTTTTAGGAGTGTGCTTTACATAGCCTTTCATTTGCAACATAAGAGAATAATGCACACGTGTGGAATAGACACTATTCTATTTTATATGGCCACAAAATCAAAGCCTGACTCAGTAATACACAACTTTGGAATAGTCACTAGTCTATTCCATATGCACAAATATTTAGAGTCAGAGTCATGCCTGAAGACTAGTCAGGAAACAATTTCATATGGCCAAATTTTCAGAGACTCAGTGAATAATAAATACCTGAGGAATACTCTGAACCCTATTACACATGCCCTTTCTTCAGAGGATCATTGAGTAAAGAACTCCTGTATTATAGTCAGAATTATATTTTATATAGCCACATACTGAGAGCCTAATTGAATAACAGACACCTTGGAAAAGTCAGGATTCTATTTCATATAGCCACTCATTTACAACCGAATGTAAAAACTCACGCCTGAATAGTATAAAGGAGTCTCTATTTTATGGCCACACATTCAGGGCCTCAAAGAATAATGCAGACATATGGAAGTGTTAGGAGTGTACTTGACATGGCCACTTATTCAGTTCCTCATTGAAGAATCATATATATCTGGAAAATACTCAGGATTCTATTATATATAGCCACTTATTAAGAGACTCACTGAATAATGCACACCTGAAAACTGTCTGGAGACTATTTGATATCAACATTCACCCAGCGACTCAGTGGAAAATGCAGAGCTGAGAAATAGTCAATAGGACAGAGTCAGGAGTCTATTTTATGTGGTCTTTTGATCAGAAACTGACTGAAGAATATACACCTTGGGAATAGTCAGAGTCCAGGTCATATGGCCACTCAATCACAGCATTACCGAATAATGCAAAATGGGGCAATAGTAAGGAGGTTATTTCATGTGGCCTCTTATTCAGAGCTTCATTGCATTAGAAACAGCTGTGGAGGAGTGAGGACCCTATTGACAGTAGCCCCAAATAAAGCAGCTCCGTGAATGATACACACATGTGTGACAGTCAGGATACTATTTGATATGGACACTTATACAGAACCTCCTCGAATATTGCACATGTGGGGAATAATCACTAGTCTATTTCATATGGTGGTTCGTTTGAAGAGTCGAAAAATAACGCGCACCTGTGGAGTAAAATGCGGTCTATTTCATAAGGCCACTCTTTCAGTGTTTTAGTGAATAACATGTTTATCTGATAAGTCAGGAATCTCTTTCACATGGCCACTCGTTCTGGGCCTCTGTGAATAATACTCCCCTCAGAAACAGTCAAGGGTCTACTTCAAATGCCTAGATATTCAGAGTCTCTGTAAGTAATGAAAACATGGACAATACACCTGAGTCTTTTATTTATGTCCAGTTAGTTTGAGTCTCATTCTATAATACACACCTGGGGAAGAGTTAAGAGTCTACTTCATGTAGACACTCATTTAGATCCTCAGTGAATAATCCACACCAGGGTAATAGTCGAGAATTTTTTATATGGCCACTCATTGTGTGCCTCCCTGAATGATACACACCTGGGGAATTCTCAGGATTCTATTTTATACTACCACTCATTTAGAACCTTATTGAATAATTCACAATGGAGCAACAGTCTGTTGTCTATTTTGTATGGCCTCTGATTCAGTTTCAGTGAATAATGAACTTCTATGGAGTAATCAGAACATGGTTTAGGATAGCCATGAATTAAGTGCCTTTCTGAACGACACACACCTGGGTGGCAGTGAAGAGTCTATTTCATATGAACTCTAATTCTGTGTAACACTGAGTAATACACAGAACCACTTCGAATATTGCACACGTGAATAATAATCACCAGTCCATTTCATATGGCTGTGAATAATACTCCCTCAGAAACAGTCAAGGGTCTACTTCAAATGCCTAGATATTCAGAGTCTCTGTAAGTAATGAAAACATGGACAATACACCTGAGTCTTTTATTTATGTCCAGTTAGTTTGAGTCTCATTCTATAATACACACCTGGGAAGAGTTAAGAGTCTACTTCATGTAGACACTCATTTAGATCCTCAGTGAATAATACACACCTGGGAAGAGTTAAGAGTCTACTTCATGTAGCCACTCATTTAGAACCTTATTGAATAATTCACAATGGAGCAACAGTCTGTTGTCTATTTTGTATGGCCTCTGATTCAGTTTCAGTGAATAATGAACTTCTATGGAGTAATCAGAACATGGTTTAGGATAGCCATGAATTAAGTGCCTTTCTGAACGACACACACCTGGGTGGCAGTGAAGAGTCTATTTCATATGAACTCTAATTCTGTGTAACACTGAGTAATACACAGAACCACTTCGAATATTGCACACGTGAATAATAATCACCAGTCCATTTCATATGGTCGTTCGCTTGGAGAGTCAAAAAATAACATGGGAGAGGGATGATACACACAGGAGAGTGGAGAGTACACACAGGAGACAGTTGGAACACAAAAAAGAGAAGAGGATAGACAAAGGAGAGGGGGCTACACACAGGAGAGTAAGGGATACACAGAGGAGAGAGGAGATACACAAAAGAGAGAGGAGGATAAACACAGGAGAAAGAAATACACACAGGATAAAGAAGCATACACACAGGACCGGGTGATACACACAGGAGAAAGAAGAATAAACAGAAGAGAGAGAAAGATACACACAGAACTGGGGAAAACACACA
Organism: Saguinus midas; assembly: GCA_021498475.1. Classification (NCBI taxonomy): domain Eukaryota; kingdom Metazoa; phylum Chordata; class Mammalia; order Primates; family Cebidae; genus Saguinus; species Saguinus midas. The sequence continues at coordinate 68,263 of JAKFGQ010000022.1, read as the reverse complement.
GGAGAGAGAAGCGTACACACAGGAGAAAAAAGGATACACACAGCAGAGAGGAGGATACACACAGAAGAGAGGGGATACACAGAGGAGAGTTGAAAATACACACAGGAGAGAGAAAGTGTACACACAAACGGGAGGGGGTTACACATAGGAGAGAGGGGATAAACACAGGAGAGAGGATTACACAAACTGGAGGTAGGGGGAATACACACAGGAGAGAGGAAAAATACACACAAATAAGAGGGTTGATATACACAGAAGAGAAAATGATACACACAGGAGAGAGAAGGATACACACAGGAGAAAGGAGAATACAAACTGGAGAGAGAAAGGTACACACAGGAGAGGGGGATACACACAGGAGTGAGGAAAATTCACACAGGAAAGAATAGAATACACAGCAGACAGGAGGATACACACAAAAAAGAAAAGGTTACACCTGGTAGACAGAAAGATACACACGGGAGAGAGAAGGATACAAATAGGAGAGTGGTGATACAAACAGGGGTGATAAGGGTTCACACAGAAAAATAGAGGATACAAACATGAGAGAGATGGATACACACAGGAGAGAGGAGTATACACACAGCAGAGAGGAGGATACACACAAAATAGAGGACCTACACAATGGAGTGAGAAAGATCCACACAGGAGAGAAGGAATGCACACAGGAGAGAGGTGGATAAACACAGAAGTGGAACATACACACAAAAGAGAGGAGATACACACAGAAAAGATAAGGAATACACACAAAGAGTGGTGATCCATACTGGATAGTTGAGGGTACACACAGGAGAGAGGGGGTACACACAGGAGAGAAGACGATACACAAAGGAAAAAGGGATACACACAGGAGAGTAAAAAATAAAAAGAGGAGAGAGGACGATACACAAAGAAGAGAGGAGGATAAACAGCACAGAAATAAATACACATAGAAGAGAGGGGCATACACAGAGAAGAGGGGTATACACACAGGAGAAAAAGAGATAAACACAGAAAGAGGAGGAAACACACAGGAGAGGGGGATACACACAGGAGAGAGGGGCATAGACACAGGAGAAAACAGGATACACACAGCAGAGAGAAAGATACACACAGGAGAGAGGAGATACACAAAGGAGAGAGGGGGATACACAGGAGAGGGAAGGGATACACACAGGAGGTAGGGTGTTACACACAGGAGAAAAGAGGGATACACAGAGGAGAGAGAAGGGATAACCACAGGAGAGAGGAGGATGCACACAGGAGAGGATACACAAAGGAGAGGAGGATGCACACAAAAGAGAGGAGAAGACACACAGGAGAAAGGAGAATACAAGAAGGATAGAGGAGAGCAAACTCAAAAAAAGAGAATACACACAGGAGAGAGGAGGATACAGGCAAGAGAGAAAAGGATACACACACGAGAGAGAAAGATACACACAGGCGAGAGGAGAATACACAGAGAATAGTGGAGAATACACACAGGAGAGAGGGGGATACACACAAAGAAGAGGGAGATACTAACGAAGGGAGGGAAATAAACACAAGAGAAAGAGGATACACACAGGAGAGAGAAGGATACCCACAGGAGAAAGGAGGATACACAAAGGAGAGGGGAATCACACAGGAGAGAGGGGGATACACACAGGCGAGAAAGATAAACACAGAAGAGGGGGTATACACATAGGAGAGAGAAAGATACACACAAGAGAGGGCGGTACACAAATGAAAGTGGGGATTACGCACAGGAGACAGGAGGATACACACAGAAGAGAGAGGAGAATACACAAAAAAGAGAGGAATACACAGGAGAGTGAAGAATACACACAGGAGGGGAATACACACAGGAGAGGATACACAGAGAAAAAGGATAAATAAAAAAGAGAGGAAGATACACACCAAAAAAAAGGATACAGAGAGAAGAGAGGAGGACACACGTAGGAGATTGGAGGATACACAGGAGAGAGGAGGATAAACACAGGAGAGGGAAGGACACACGCAGGAGAGAGAAGGATACACACAAGAGAGAGGAAAAATATACACAGGAGAGAGGAAGATACACACAGGAGTGGCGTGATACACACAAATAAAAGGAGGTACACACAGTAGAAAGTAGAATACACACAGGAGAAAGGAGAATATACAAAGGAGAGGGGGATACACACTGGAGAGAGGGGGATACACCGAGGAGAGAGGAGGATACACAAAGACGAGAGGAGGATACACACAGGAGGGGGAATACACACAAAAAAGAAGACCATAAACACAGGAGAGAGGGATACACACAAAAAAATACAAAAAACAGTAAAAAGGATACACACAGGACAGGGAGATTCACACATGACAGTGGGGCGTACACACAGGAGAGAGGAGGATACACACAGCAGAGAGGAGGATACACACAGAGAGGAGGATACACAAGAGAGAGGAAGATAAAACTGGAGAGAGGAAGATACACACAGAGAGAAAGATACACAGGAGAGAGATACACAGGAGAGGATACACAGGAGAGGATACACACAGGAGAGAGGGGATACACAAGAGAGAGGAAGATAAAACTGGAGAGAGGAAGATACACACTGGTTAGAGAAAGATACACACAGGAGAGGGGGATACACACAGGAGAGAAAAAGGATACACACAAGAAAGAAGAAAATACACACAGGAGAGAGGAGAATACACACAAAAAAGAAGACCATAAACACAGGAGAGAGGGATACACACAAAAATACAAAAACAGTAAAAAGGATACACACAGGACAGAGAGATTCACACATGACAGTGGGGCGTACACACAGGAGAGAGGAGGATACACACAGCAGAGAGGAGGATACACACAGGAGAGGATACACACAAGAGAGAGGAAGATAAAAACTGGAGAGAGGAAGATACACACAGAGAGAAAGATACACAGGAGAGAGATACACAGGAGAGGATACACAGGAGAGGATACACACAGGAGAGAGGAGGATACACAAGAGAGAGGAAGATAAAAACTGGAGAGAGGAAGATACACACTGGTTAGAGAAAGATACACACAGGAGAGGGGGATACACACAGGAGAGAAAAGGATACACACAAGAAAGAAGAAAATACACACAGGAGAGAGAATACACACAAATGAGGGAAGAATACACACGATAGACAGAAGGATACACACAGAAGAGAGAAGAATACACAAAGGAGAGATGAGGGTTCACATAAAAAGAGGATATATACAGGAGAGAGACGGATACACACAGGAGAGAGGAGTATACACACAGCAGACAGAAGGATACACACAGGATAGACGGTATACACAGAAGAGTGAGGAAGATCCACACAGGAGAAAAGGGAATGCAAACAGGAGAGAGGTGGATACAAAGAGAAGTGGGGCATACACACAGCAGAGAGGAGAATTTACGCAGGAGAGAGGAAAATAGACGCAGGAGAGAACGGAATACACAGAAGAGAGAGTGGGATACACACAGGAGAGAGGGGGATACACACGGAGAGTGGTGATACACACAGGACAGTGGAGGGTACACATAGGAGAGAGGGGTTAACACAAGAGAGAAGAGGATACACAAAGAAAAATGGATACACACAGGAAAGTAGAAAATAAACAGAGGAGAAAGAAGGATACACACAGGAGAGAGGAGGATAATCACATGAGAGGGGGATACACATAGGAGAGAGGAGCATACACACAGGAGAGGGGGATACACAAAAGAGAGAGGGCATAGACACAGGAGAAAGGAGGATACACACAGCAGAGAGGAGGATACACACAGGAGAGAGGAGATACACAGAGGAGAGAGGGGGATACACTCAGGAAAGAGAAGGAATACACACAGAAGAGAGGGGGTTACACACTGGAGAAAAGACTGATATGCACAGGAGAGAGAATTGATACCAACAGGAGCGAGAAGAATACACACAGGAGAGAAAAGAATACACTCAGGAGAGAGGAGAATGCACACAGGAGAGAGAAGGATACATACAGGAGAGAGGAGGAGACACAGAGGAGAAAGAAGGATACACGCAGGAGAGAGGAGGATACACACAGGACAGAGAAGGATAAGAACAGGAGAGAGGAGGATACACACAGGAGAGTAGAGGATACACAGAAAAGAGAAAAGGATCCACACAGGAGAGAGAGAAATACACACAGGAGAGAAGAGGATACACACAGAAGAGGGGTGATACACACAGAGAGAGAAGGGTACAGATAGGAGAAATGGAGATACAAACGGAAGACAGAAAGATACACAAAGGAGAGGGGATACACACAGGAAAGAGAAGGACACACCGATGAGAGAAAAATACACACAGGAGAGAGGAAGATACACACAGGAGAGGGGGATAACAACAAGAAAGAGGGGCATACACACAGGAGAGGGGATACACAGGAGAAAGGGGATATACACAGGAGAGAAAAGGATACACACAGGAGAGGGGGACACACACAAAAGAGGGGCGTACACAGAGGAGAAAGAAAAATACACACAGCAAAGAAAAGAATACACACAAGAGAGAGAAGATGCACACAGGAGGAAAAAGGATACACAGGAGAGAGGAAAATACACACAAAAGAGGGAAGGATACACACAGGAGACAGAAGGATACACACAGGGTAGTGGGGAATACACAAAGAAGAGGGGTGATACACACAGGAGAGAGGAGGGTACACACAGGAGTAAGGGGGATACACACAGAATAGAGGAGGATACACACAGGATAAGGGGATAAACACAGGAAAGAGAGGGATACACACAGAAGAAAGGATACACACAGGAGAGAGGAACATACACACATAAAAGGGTGATAAACAAAGGAGAAAGGGGATAAACAAAGGAGAGAAAAGTATACACACAGGAAACGGTGATACACACAGGAGAGAGTGGTGTAAACACAGGAGAGGAACGAATACACACAGGAGAGAGGAGGAAACAAACAGGAGAGGGGATACACACAAAAGAGGGGAAAACACAAAAAGAAAGGGCGGATACACACAGGAAAGAAAGGTGTTACACACAGGAGAGAAGGGAAAAACACACAAAAAGCGGAGGGATAAACACAGTAGAGAGAAAAATACACAAAAAGGAGAGGAGGATACACACAAGAGAGAAAAGTATACACACAGGAGAGGGGCATACACAAAAGAGAGAGGGGGTACACACAGGAGCGTTGGATACATTAAGAAGACAGAAAAATACACACAGGAGAGAGGGGGATACACACAAGATATGAAGATACAAACAGAAGAGAGGGGGATACATACAGGAGAAAGGAGAATACACACAGGTGATAGGAGGATACACACAGGAGAGAGAAGGATACAAAAGAAGAGGGGAAACACACAAGAGAGTGAGAGAATCACACAGGCGAGAAAGACAAACACAGAAGGGGGTGGATACACACAGGAGAGAGGGGATACACAAAGAAGAGAGGGGGATACACACAGGAGAGTGAAGCATACACACAGGAGGGAGGAAAATACAAACAAGAGAGAGGAGGATACACAGAGAGGGAAATGAATAAATACAAAAGAGAGGAAGATACACACAAAAGAGAGGAGGATTCAAATAGAAGAGAGGAGGATACATGCAGGAGATTTGGGGATACACAAAGGAGATAGGAGGATACACACAAACGAGGGGAGGATACACACAGGAGAGAGGAGTATACACAAAGAAAAGGGGCATACACACAGGAGAAGGATATTCTCACAGGAGCGTTGGATACATACAGGAGACAGGAAATACACAACACAGAGAAGGGGATAAACACAGAAGATGTGGATACACACAGCAGAGAGGGGGATTTACACAGAAGAGGGGAATACACACAAGAAAGATGGAGATCCACACAGGAGAGAGGGGAATACACACAGGAGAGAGGGCGTTACCCACAGGAGAGTGGTGGGATACACACAGGAGAGAAGAGGATACACACAAAAGAGAGGAGCATACACAGAGGACAGAGAAGGTTATGCACAGAATAGAGGGGATTTCACACAATAGAGAGAATGATACACACAGGAGAGAGAAAAATACACACAGGAGAAAGGGTTATACACACAGGTGAGGGGAATAATAAAAGGAGAGAGGGGCATACACACAGGAGAGAGAAAAGATACACACAGGAGAGAGGAGGATACACACAAAAGAGAAGAGGATACACTCAAGAGAGAGAAGGATACACAGAGGAGAGAGAAGGATACACACAGGAGAGGAAGATACACACAGGGGAGGGGGCATACACACGTAAAATGGAAATAAAAACAGTAGAAAGGGGGTACACACAAAGGACAGGAGGATACTCACAGGAAAGAGTGATACAAACAGGAGAGAGAAATACACACAGGTGAGAGGAGGATACACACAGGAGGGAGGGGCATAAACACAGAAAAGTGGGGATACACAGAGGAAAGAGGGGGATACACAAAGGAGAAGGGATACACACAGGAGAGGGAAATACACACAGGATCGAGAGGAATTCACACAGGAGAAAGGGAAATACACACAGGATCGAGAGGAATGCACACAGGAGAAAGGAATACACACAGGAAAGAGGAGGATACACAGCAGAGAGAATGATACACACAGGAGAGGGGATACACACAGGAGAGAGGAAGATACACACAGGAGACAGGAGGTTACAGAGAGGAGAGAGGAAGATACACACAGAAGAGAAGGAGTTACACACAGGAGTGGGGGATACACAGAGAAAAGAGGGGATACACACAGGAGAGGTGGATACACACAGGAGAGAGGGAAATACACACAGGAGAGAGGGGATACACACAGAAGAGAGGGGATACACACAGGAGAGAGGAGATACACACAGGAGAGAGTGGGATACACACAGGAGAGAGGGGAATAAACACAAGAGAGAGGGGCATACACACAGGAGAGAGTGGGATACACACAGGAGAGAGAAAGATACAGAAAGGAGAAAGTGGGATACACACAGGAGAGAGGAGGATACACAAAGGAGAGAGAAATACACACAGGTGAGAGGAGGATACACACAGGAGGGAGGGGCATAAACACAGAAAAGTGGGGATACACAGAGGAAAGAGGGGGATACACAAAGGAGAAGGGATACACACAGGAGAGGAAATACACACAGGAGCGAGAGGAATGCACACAGGAGAAAGGGAAATACACACAGGAAAGAGGAGGATACACACAGCAGAGAGAATGATACACACAGGAGAGGGGGGATACACACAGGAGAGAGGAAGATACACACAGGAGACAGGAGGTTACAGAGAGGAGAGAGGAAGATACACACAGAAGAGAAGGAGTTACACACAGGAGTGGGGGATACACAGAGAAAAGATGGGATAAACACAAAAGCGTTGGATACATGCAGGAGACAGGGAAATACACACAGCAGAGAGGGGGATACATACAGAAGAGCGGGATACACACAGGAGAGAGGGAGATACACACAGGAGAGAGTGGGATACATACAGGAGAGAGGGGAATAAACACAAGAGAGAGGGGCATACACACAGGAGAGAGTGGGATACACACAGGAGAGAGAAAGATACAGAAAGGAGAAAGTGGGATACACAAAGGAGAGAAAAATACACACAGGAGAGAGGAGGATACAGACAGGAGAGTGGGGCGTACACACAGAAGAGGGGTGTCACACAAAGGAGAGAGGTGGATACACACAGGAAAAAAAGGATACACACAGGAGAAAGAAATATACAAAAGAGCGAGGGAGATGCACACAGAATAAAGGAGGATACACACAGGAAAAAAAGAATACACACAAAAGAGAGGAGCATATACACAGTAAAGAGTGTGATACACACAGGAGAAAGAAAGATACACACAGGAGAGTGGGGCACACAAACAGGAGTGGGGATACACACAACAGAGAAAGGCATACACAGATTGGTAGAAGAATACACACAGGATTGAGGAAGATACACACTGGAGAGAGGAGGATACACACAGGAGAGTGGAAGATACGCACAGAAGAGGAAAGGATACAAACAGAAGAATGAGATACACACAGAAAAGAGGTGGATAAGCACAGGAGAGAAGGATACACAAACTAGAGAGGGGATACAAACAGGAGAGAGGGGGAAAACACAGGAGAGGGGGATACATTCAGAAGAGAGGGGCATAGACAGAGGAGATGGGATGATACACGCAGGAGAGAAAAGGATACACACAGGAGAGAGGGGAATACACACAGAAGAGAGAGGGTATAAACACAGGAGAGAGAATAATACATAAAGGAGACAGGAGGATAAACAGGTGAAAAGAATATACACACAGAAGAGAGAAAGATACACACAGGAGAAAGGGGGATACAGACAGTAGATAGAGAGATACACACAGGCGGAGGTGGATACACACAACAGAGAGGAGTATACACACAGGAGAGAAGAGAATACACACAAGAGAGAGGAGGTTACACACAGGTGAAGGGAGGATACAAACAGGAGAAAAAAGGATACACACAGGAGAGAGGAGGATACACACAAAAGAGAGGAGGATACACACAGAAGAGAGGATACACACAGGAGAGAGGAGGATAAACACAGGAGAGAGGCATACACACAGGAGAGAGGGGATACACAGGAGAAAGAAAGATACACAGGAGAGAGGAAGATACACACAGGAGAGAGGAAATACACACAGGAAAGGGTGATACACACAGGAGAGAGGAGCATACACACAGGAGAGAAAGGATACACACAGAAGAGAGGAGGATACAAACAGGAGAGAGGATACACACACAGGAGAGGGGGATACACACAGAAGAGAGGGGTAATACACACAGGAAATAAAGGTGTTACACACAAGAGAGATGGAAGAAACACAGAAAAGTGGAGGAATACACACAGGAGAGAGAAGGACACACACAGGAGAGAGGAGGACACACACAAGAGAGAGAAGGAAACACACAGGAGAGAGGAGTGTACACATAGGAGAGGAGCATACACACAGGAGAGAGGGGATACACACAGGAGAGTTGGATACATACAGGAGACAAAGAAATACACACAGGAGAGAGGGAATACACACAGGAGAGTTGGATACATACAGGAGACAGGAAAATACACACAGGAGAGAAAGGGATACACACAGGAGAGAGGAAATACACACAGGAGAGAGGAGATACACACAGGAGAGGGGGATACACACAGGAGAGAGGGGATACACACAGGAGAGAAGAGGATACACAGGAGAAAGATACACAGGAGAGAAGGATACACACAGAGAGAGGAGGATAAACACAGGAGAGAGGAAGATACACACAGGAGAGTGGGGCATACACACAGGAGAGAGATACACAGGAGAGAAAAGGATACACACAGAGAGAGAAGGATACACACAGAAGAGAGGAGGATACACACAGGAGAGAATGATACACACAGGAGAGGGGGATACACACAGGAGAGAGGAAGATACACAGGAGACAGGAGGATACACAGGAGAGAGGAAGATACACACAGAGGAGAGAGGAGATACACACAGGAGAGGGGGATACACACAGAAGAGAGGAGGATACACACACAGGAGAGTTGGATACATACAGGAGAGAGGAAAATACACACAGGAGAGAGGGGGATACATACAGGAGAGGGGATACACACAGGAGAGAGGAGATACACACAGGAGAGGGGATACATACAGGAGAGAGGATAAACACAGGAGAGAGGGCATACACACAGGAGAGTGGGATACACACAGGAGAGAAAGATACACACAGGAGAGAGGTGGATACATACAGGAGAGAGGAGTATACACACAGAAGAGAGGGGTATACACAGAGGAGAGAGGGGGATACAAACAGGAAAGAGCAGAATGCACACAGGAGAAAGCGGGATACACAGAGGAGAGAAAAGGATACACACAGGAGAGGGGATACACACAGGGGAGAGGGGTATACACATAGGAGAGAGGAAGATACACAGGAGAGAGAAGAATACACACACAGGAGAGAGGAAAATACACACAGAAGAGAAGAGGATACACGCAGAAGAGAGGAAGATACAAACAGGAGAGATGAGGATACACACAAGAGAGAGGGATACACAAAATAGAGAGTGGTATACACACAGGAGAGAAAAATACACACAAGAGAGAGGGGCATACACACAGGAGAGGAAAGAATACAGGCAGGAGAAAGGAGGATACACACAGGAGACAGAAGGATACACACAGGAGAGAGAAAGATACACACAAGAGAGAAGAGTATACACACAGAAGAGAGGAGGATACACCCAGGAGAGAGGATACACACAGGAGAGAGGAGGATACACAAAGGAGAGGGGAGGATACACACAGGAGAGTAAAGAATACACACAAGAGAGAGGAGGATACAAACAGGTGAATGGAGCATACACACAGGAGAGAGGAGGATAGACACAGTAGAGAGGTGGATACACACAGGAAAGAGGAGGATACACACAAGAGAGGGGAGGATACACACAGTAAAGAGGAAGATACACACAAAAGAGAAAGATACACACAGAAGAGAGAAAGATACACACAGGAGAGAGAAAGATACACATGGGAGAGAAAAGGATACAAACAGGAGAGAGGAGGATACACACAGGAGAGGGGGAGATACACACAGGAGAAGTGGGGATACACACAGAAAAAGGGGGATACCCACAGGAGAGAGGAGGATACACACAAGAGAGAGAAGAATACACACAGGAGAGGATACACACAGGAGAGAGGTGTATACACACAGAAGAGAGAAGGTTACGCACAGGGGAAGGGGGATACACACAGGAGAGAGGAGGATACACACAGCAGAGAGGAGGATACACTCAGGAGAGAGAAGGATACACACAGAAGAGAGGAGAATACACAGGAGAGAAAAGAATACACACAGGAGAGAGGGATACACACAGGAGAGGGGATACACAGGAGAGAAAGATACACACAGGAGAGAGAGGATACACACAGGAGAGAGAGGATACACAAAAGAGAGGAGGATAAACACAGGAGAGAGATACACAGGAGAGAAAAGAATACACACAGGAGAGTGGGGCATACACACAGGAGAGGATACACAGGAGAGAGATACACACAGGAGAGAGGATACACACAGGAGAGAGGAGAATACACACAGAGAGAGAGGATACACACAAGAGAGAGGAGGACACACAGGAGAGAAAAGAATACACACAGGAGAGGGGATACACACAGGAGAGAGGAGGATACACACAGAAGAGAGGAGGATACACACAGGAGAGAGGAGGATAAACACAGGAGAGGGGTATACACACAGGAGAGAGAGGATACACACAGAGAGAGGAGGATACACAAAGGAGAGGGGTGGGTACACACAGGAGAGAGAAAGATACACACAGGAGAGTGGGGCATACACACAGGAGAGAGGAGGATACACACACAGAGAGAAGGATACACAGAGGAGAGAGAATACACACAGGAGAGAGGAAGATACACACAGGAGAGGAGGATACACACAGGAGAGAGGAAGATACACAGGAGAGAAAGGATACACACAGGAGAGAGATACACACAGAAGAGAGGTGGATACACACAGGAGAGAAGAGGATACACACAAAAGAGAGGAGGATACACACAGGAGAGAGGGGGATAAACACAGGAGAGGGGATACATACAGGAGAGGGGATACACAGGAGAGAGGAGGATACACACAGGAGAAAAAGAATACACACAAAAGAGAGGAGCATACACACAGGAAAGGGTGATACACACAGGAGAGAGAAAGATACACACAGGAGAGTGGGGCATACACACAGGAGAGAGGGGATACACACAAAAGAGAGAAGGATACACAGAGGAGAGAGAATACACACAGGAGAGGAAGATACACACAGGAGAGGAGGATACACAGGAGAGAGGAAGATACACACAGGAGAGAAAGGATACACACAGAGAGAAGGATACACAGAAGAGAGGAGGATAAACACAGGAGAGAAGGATACACAAAAGAGAGGGGATACACACAGGAGAGGGGGATAAACACAGGAGAGGGGATACACAGGAGAGAGGGCATACACACAGGAAAGGGTGATACACACAGGAGAGAAAAGGATACACACAGGAGAGAGGGGAATACACACAGAAGAGAGAGGAGGATAAACACAGGAGAGAGAAAATACACAAAGGAGAGAGGAGGATACACAGGAGAGAAAAGAATACACACAGAAGAGAGAAAGATACACACAGGAGAAAGGGGATACACACAGGAGAGAGGAGATACACACAGGAGAGAGGAGGATACACACACAGGAGAGAGGAGTATACACACAGGAGAGAGAAGGAAACACACAGGAGAGAAGGAATACACACAGGAGAGAGGAAAATACACACAGGAGAGGGTGATACACACAGGAGAGTGAGGATACACACAGGAGAGAGGGTATACACACAGGAGAGTGGGGCATACACACAGGAGAGAGGGGATACACACAGGAGAGGAGGATACACAGAGGAGAGAGAAAGATACACAGGAGAGAGAAGGATACACAAAGGAGAGGAGGAAACAAACAGGAGAGAGGGATACACAGAGGAGAGGGGATACACACAGGAGAGGGTGATACACACAGGAAAGAGGAGGATACAAACAGGAGAGAGAAGAATACACACAAGAGAGAGGATACACAAAAGAGAGGAGGATACACACAGGAGAGAGGGTAATACCCACAAGAGAGTGGAACATACACACAGAAGAAAAGGTAATACACACAGGAGAGAGAAGAATACACACAGGAGAGAGGAAGATACACAGGAGAGAAAATACACAGGAGAGAGGTATACACACAGGAGAAAGGAGGATACACACAGGAGAAAGGAGGATACACATAGGAGAGAGAAAGATACACACAGGAGAGGAGAATACACACAGGAGAGGTGGATACAAACAGGAGAAAGGAGGATACACACACAGGAGGGGATACACACACAGAGAGAGAGGATACACACAGGAAAGAGGAGGATACACAAAAGAGAGGAGGATACAAACAGGAGAGAGGAGATACACAGGAGAAAGGGGATACACAGGAGAGAGGAAAATACACAAAGGAGAAAGTGATACACAAAAGAGGAAAATACACACAGGAGCGAGGAAGATGCACACAGGAGAAAGGAAAATACACACAGGAAAAAGGAGGATACACACAGGAGAGAAGGATACACACAGGAGAGGGGGAATACACACAGGAGAGAGGAAGATACACAGAGAGGAGTATACACAGGAGAGAGGAAGATACACAGGAGAGAAGAGGATACACACAGGAGAGGAGATACACACAGAAGAGAGGGGATACACACAGGAGAGAAAGATACACAGGAGAGAGGGATACACACAGGAGAGGGGATAAACACAGGAGAGGGGATACACACAGGAAAGAGGGGATACACAGAGGAGAGAGGAGGATACACACACAGGAGAGGAGGATACACAAAGGAGAGAGGGATACACACAGGAGAGAAGGATACACACAGGAGAGAAAAGGATACACACAGGAGAGTGGAGGATACACACAGGAGAGGATACACACAGGAGAGTGGGGCATACACACAGGAGAAAGGAGGATACACAGAGAGGAGGATAAACACAGGAGGTGGAGGATACACACAGGAAAGTGATACACACAGGAGAGTGGGGCATAAACACAGGAGGTGGAGGATACACACAGGAGAGAGAAAACACACAGGAGAGAGGATACACAGAAGAGAGGGGATACACACAGGAGAGGTGATACACACAGGAAAGAAAGGTGTTACACACAGGAGAGGGGATACACAGAGAGAGGAGGACACACAGGAGAGAGGGATACACACAGGAGAGGAAGATACACAGGAGAAAGGAGGATACACACAGGAGAGGAGATACACACAGAAAAGAGAGGAGAATACACAGGAGAGGAGAATACACAGAGAGAGGGGACACACAGGAGAGAGGGAATACACACAGAAGAGAGGAGGATACACGCAGGAGAGAGGAGGATACACAGAAGAGGGGATACACACAGGAGAGGGGATACACACAGGAGACAAAAGGATACACAGGAGAGAAGATACACACAGGAGAGAAGATACACACAGGAGAGGATACACACAAAAGAGAGGAGATACACACAGGAGAAAGGGGATACACACAGGAAAGGGTGATACACACAGAGAGAGGAGGATAAACACAGGAGAGAAAATACACACAGGAGAGAGGAGAATAAACACAGGAGAGAGAAATACACACAGGAGAGAGGGTATACACACAGGAGAAGGGATACACACAGGAAAGAAAGGTGTTACACACAGGAGAGAGGGAATACACACAGAGAGAGGAGGATACACAGGAGAGAGAATACACACAGAGAGAGAAGGATACACACAGAGAGAGGAGGACACACAGGAGAGAGGAGGAGACACACAGGAGAGAGGGGATACACACAGGAGAGTTGGATACATACAGGAGAGAGGAGAATACACAGGAGAGAAAGATACACAGGAGAGGATACACACAGGAGAGGAGGAAACACACAGGAGAGAGATACACAGGAGAGGGGATACACACAGGAGAGGATACACAGGAGAGAGAATACACACACAGGAGAGGAGGATACACACAGGAGAGAAGGATACACAGGAGAGAAAGATACACAAAGGAGAGGAGGATACACAGAAGAGAGGGGATACACACAGAAGAGGGGATATACACAGGAGAGGAAGATACACAAAGGAGAGAGGAGGACACACAGGAGAAAAAGGATACACACAGGAGAGGGGATAAACACAGGAGAGAGAAAACACACAGGAGAGAGGAATACACACAGGAGAGAGGGAATACACAGGAGAGAGGGGATAAACACAGGAGAGAGAAATACACAAAGGAGAGAGGAGGATACACAGGAGAGAAAAGAATACACACACAGGAGAGAGAAAGATACACACAGGAGAGAGGGGATACATACAGGAGAGAGGAGATACACACAGGAGAGAGGAGGATACACACACAGGAGAGAGGAGTATACACACAGGAGAGGGGATACACAGAGGAGAGAGGGGATACACGCAGGAGAGTTGGATACATACAGGAGACAGGGAAATATACACAGGAGAGAGGAAAATACACACAAAAGAGGGAATATACACAGGAGAGAGGGTATACACAGGAGAAGGGATACACAGGAGAGAGAGGATACACACAAAGAGAGAGGAATACACACAGGAGAGTGGGGCATACAGACAGGAGAGAGGGCATACACACAGGAGAGAGGGTATACACACAGGAGAGAGGAGGATACACACAAAAAGGATACACACAGGAGAGAGGAAAATACACAAAGGAGAGAGGAGATACACACAGAAGAAAGGAGGATACACACAGGAGAAAAGAATACACACAAAGAGAGGAGCATACACACAGGAAAGGGTGATACACACAGGAGAGAGAAAGATACACACAGGAGAGTGGGGCATACACACAGAAGAGAGGGGATACACACAAAAGAGAGAAGGATACACAGAGAGAGAAGAATACACACAGGAGAGGAAGATACACACAGGAGAGGAGGATACACACAGGAGAGTGGAGGATACACAGAAGAGAAAAGGATACACACAGAAGAGAGGAGATACACACAGAAGAGAGGAGGATAAACACAGGAGAGAAGGATACACACACAGAGAGGAGGATACAAACAGGAGAGAGGGATACACAGGAGAGAGGATACACACAAAGAGAGGGCATACACACAGGAGAGGAAGATACACACAGGAGAGAAAAATACACACAGGAGAGAGGAGAATACACACAGAAGAGGGTATACACACAGGAGAGAAAAGAATACACACAGGAGATAGGAGGATACACACAGGAGAGAGGAAGATACACACAGGAGAGAGAAAGATACACACAGGAGAAAGGGGATACACACAGGAGAGAGAGATACACACAGAAGAGAGGGGGATACACACAGGAGAAAGGGGATACACAGGAGAGGGATACACAGAGGAGAGAGGATACACACAGGAGAGAGGGCATACACACAGGAGAGAGAAAGATACACACAGAGAGGAGGATAAACACAGGAGAGAGGAAGATACACACAGGAGAGAGGAAGATACACACAGAAGAGAAAAGGATACACACACAGGAGAGAGAAGGATACACAGAAGAGAGGGGATAAACACAGGAGAGAAAAGGATACACACACAGGAGAGAGAAAGATACACACAGGAAAGAGGGGATACACACAGAAGAGAGGAGGATACACACAGGAGAGGGAGATACACACAGGAGAGAGGAATACACACAGGAGAGAGGGCATACACACAGGAGAGGAGAATACACACAGAAGAGAGGGGATACACACAGGAGAAAGGGGATACACACAGAAGAGAGGAGGATACACACAGAAGAGAAAAGGATACACACAGGAGAGAGAAGAATACACACAAGAGAGAGGGGATACAAACAGGAGAGAGAAATACACACAGGAGAGAAAAGAATACACAGGAGAGGGGATACACACAAAAGAGAGGAGGATACACACAGGAGAGAGGAGGATACACACAGGAGAGAGGAATACACAAAGGAGAGAGGGCATACACACAGGAGAGAGGAGAATACACACAGGAGAGAGGGATACACAGGAGAGAGGAGATACACACAGGACAGAGGAGGATACACACAGGAGAGAGGAGCATACACACAGGAGAGGATACACACACAGGAGAGAAAATACACACAGAAAAGAGAGGAGCATACACACAGAGAGGAGGATACACACAGGAGGGAGGGCGTTACACACAGGAGAGTGGTGGGATACACAAAGGAGAGAGGAGGATACACACAGGAGAGAGGAGAATACACACAAAAGAGAGGAGTATACACACAGGACAGAGAAAGTTACGCACAGAATAGAGGGGAATTCACACAGGAGAGAGGGGAATACACACAGGAGAGAGGGGTATACACACAGGTGAGAAGAATACACAAAGGAGAGAGGAGTGTACACACAGGAGAGAGAAAAGATACACACAGGAGAGAGGAGGATACACACAAAAGAGATGGGGATACACACAGGAGAGAAGAGCATACACACAGGAGAGAGGAGGATACACAGAGGAGAGAGGGGGATACACACAGGAGAGAGGGGATACACACAGGAGAGAGAAGGATACACACAGGAGAGAGGAGTATACACACAGAAAAGGGTCATACACACAGGAGAAAGAGAGATTCTCACAGGAGCGTTGGATACATACAAGTGACAGGGAAATACACACAAAAGAGAAGGGGATACACACAGGAGAGGTGGATACACACAGGAGAGAGAAGGATACACAGAAGAGGGGAATACACAAAGGAGAGATGGAGATCCACACAGCCGAGAGGGGAATACACACAGAAGAGAGGGCGTTACACACAGGAGAGTGGTGTGATACACACAAAAGAGAGAAGGATACATACAGGAGAGAGGAGAATAAACACAAAAGAGAGAAGCATACACACAGGACAGAGAAGGATACGCACAGAATAGAGGGAAATTCACACAGTAGAGAGGGTGATACACACAGGAGAGAGGAATACACACAGGAGAGAGGGGTATACACACAGGTGAGGGGAATACACAAAGGAGAGAGGGCATACACACAGGAGAGAGAAAAGATACACACAGGAGAGAGGAGGATACACACAAAAGAGATGGAGATACACACAGGAGAGAAGAGCATACACACAGGAGAGAAGAGGATACACAGAGGAGAGAGTGGAATACACACAGGAGAGAGGGGATACACAGAGGAGAGAGGGAATATACACACAGGATAGAGGAGGATACACACAGAAAAGATGGGGATACACACAGAAGAAAGGAGGATACACAAAAAGAGAGGAGGATACACACAGAAGAGAGAAGGATAAACACAGGAGAGAAAAGGATACACACAGGAGAGAGGATATACACAGGAGAAAGGGATACACACAGAAGAGTGGGGCATAAACACAGGAGAGAGGTGGATACACACAGGAGAGAGGGGGATACACAGAAAAGAGGAGGATACAAACAGGAGAGAGAAAATACACACAGGTGAGAGGAGGATACACACAGGAGAGAGGAATAAACACAGAAAAGTGGGGATACACAGAGGAGAGGGTGATACACAAAGGAGAAAGGGATACACACAGGAGAGGGAAATACACACAGGAGCGAGGGGGATGCACACAGGAGAGAGGGGGATACACACAGGAGAGAGAGATACACACAGAAGAGAGAAGGATACACAGAGGAGAGAGGAAGATACACACAGGAGAGAGGAGGATACAGAGAGGAGAGAGGAAGATACACACAGAAGAGAAGGAGATACACACAGGAGTGGGGATACACACAGAAGAGAAGGATACACACAGAAAAGAGGAGGATACATGCAGGAGACAGGGAAATACACACAGAAGAGAGGGGGATACATAGAGAAGATGGGAATACACACAGGAGAAAGAGGAATACACACAAGAGAGAGGGGCATACACACAGGAGAGAGAAGGATACACACAGGAGAGAGAAAGATACACAAAGGAGAAAGTGGGATACACACAGGAGAGAGGAGGATACACAAAGGAGAGAAAATACACACAGGTGAGAGGAGGATACATACAGGAGAGTGGGGCATACACACAGAAGAGAGGGGTTACACAAAGGAGAGAGGTGGATACACAAAGGAGAAAGGGATACACACAGGAGAAAGAAAGATACACAAAGGAGAGAGGAGATGCACACAGGAGAAAGGAGGATACACACAGGAAAGAGGAGGATACACACAGGAGAGAGGAGCATATACACAGGAGAGAGGGTGATACACACAGGAGAAAGAAAGATACACACAGGAGAGTGGGGCACACAAACATGAGGGTGGGGATACACACAAAGAGAGGGGTATACACAGAGTGGTAGAAGGATACACACAGGAGAGAAGGATACACACTGGAGAGAGGAGGATACACACAGGAGAGGAAGATAAGCACAGAAGAGAAAATGATACACAAAGGAGAAGGGGATAAACACAGAAGAGAGGGGGATAGGCACAGGAGAGAAAAATACACAGACGAGAGAGGGGATACACAAAGGAGAGAGGAGGAAAAACACAGGAGAGAGGGGATACATACAGAAGAGAGGAATACACACAGGAGAGAGGGGCATACACACAGGAGAGGGGATACACAGAGTAGAGAGGAGAAAACAAACAGGAGAAGGAAATACACACAGGAGAGGGAGATACACACAGAAAGAGGGGGATACAAAAAGGAGAGAGGGGATACACACAGAAAAGAAGTGGATACACAAAGGAAAGTGAAGGATACACACAGGAGAGGGCAGATACACACAGGAGAGAGGAAGATACACACAGGAGAGTGGGGCATACACACAGGAGAAAGAGAGATACACACAAAAGAGAGGGGAATACACAGGAGAGAAAATACACACAGAAGAGACGAGGATACACACAGGAGAGAAAAGGATACACACAGGAGAGAGAAAGATACACACAGGAGAGAGGAGGATACACAGGAAAGATGGGGATACACACAGAAGAGAGGAGGATACACACAGGAGAGAGGATACACACAGAAGAGGGGATACACAGAAGAGAGGAGGATACACAGGAGAGAGAGGAGAATACACAGGAGAGAGGATACACAGGAGAGGAGGATAAACACAGGAGAGAGAAAGATACACACAGGAGAAAGGGGATACACAGGAGAGAGGAGAATACACAAAGAGAGAAAAATACACACAGGTGAGAGGAGGATACACACAGGAGAGAGGGGTATACACACAGGAGAGAGGTGGATACACAAAGGAGAGAGGTGGATACACAAAGGAGAAAGGGATACACACAGGAGAGAGAAAATACACACAGGAGAGAGGAGAATACACAAAGGAGAAAGGAGGATACACACACAGGAGAGAGAAGAACACACAGAAGAGAGGAGGATACACACAGAAGAGAAAAGGATACACACAGGAGAGGGTGATACACACAAGAGAGAGGGGGATCCACACAGGAGAGAAGGAAATACACATAAGAGAGAGGGGTATACACACAGGAGAGAGGTATACACACAGGAGAGAAAAGGACACACGCAGGAGAAAAGGATACACGCAGGACAGAGGAGGATACACACAGGAGAGAGGGGATACACACAGGAGAGAGGGTGATACACACAGGAGAGAGGAGGATAAACACAGGAGAGAGGATACAAACAGGAGAGAAGGATACACACAGAAAAGAAGTGGATACACACAGGAGAGAAGGGGATACACACAAAGAGAGGAGGATACACACAGGAGAGGAGGATAAACACAGGAGAGGAGGATACACACAGGAGAGAGGGCATACACACAGGAGAAAAGGATACACACAGGAGAGAAAAGGATACACACAGGAGAGAGGAGATACACAGAGGAGAGAGGGGATACACACAGGAGAGAGAAGGGATACACACAGAAGAGAGGAGGATACACACAGGAGAGAGGGGGATACACACAGGAGAGAGAAGGATACCCACAGAAGAGAGGAAGATACACAGGAGACAGGAGGATACACAAGAGAGAGGGCATACACACAGGAGAGGGGGATACACAGAGTAGAGAGGAGAAAACAAACAGGAGAAGAAAATACACACAGGAGAGGAAGATACACACAAGAGAGAGGGGGATGAACAAAGGAGAGAGGAATACACACAGAAAAGAAGTGGATACACAAAGGAAAGTGAAGGATACACACAGGAGAGGGCAGATACACACAGGAGAGAGAAAGATACACACAGGAGAGTGGGGCATACACACAGGAGGAAGAGAAATACACACAAAAGAGAGGGGAATACACACAGGAAAAAATACACACAGAAGAGACGAGGATACACACAGGAGAGAGAAGGATACACACAGAAGAGAGGAAGATACACAGGAGAGAGGAGGATACACACAGGAAAGATGGGGATACACACAGAAGAGAGGAGGATACACAGGAGAGAGGAGGATACACACAGGAGAGAGGAAGATACACGCAGAGATGAAAGAGGATACACACAGGCAAGATGGGGATACACACAGGAGAGTGAAAAATACAAAAAGGAGAGAGGAGGATACACACAGAAGAAAAAGAATACACACAGGAGACAGGAGGATACACACAGGAAAGAGGAGGATACACACAGTAGAGAGAAGAATACACATAGGAGAGAGGTGGATACACAGGAGAGAGAAAGATACACACAGGAGAGAGGAGAATACACACAGGAGAGGGTGGATACACACAAAAGAAAGGAGGATACACACAGGAGAGGGGATACACACAAGAAAGAGGGGATACACACAGAAGAGAGTAGGATACATAAAGGCTAGAGGGGAAATACACACAGGAGAGAGGGGATACTAACAGGAGAGAGGGGGATACACACAGGAGAGTGGGGCATACACACAGAAGAAAGATGATACACACTGGAGAGAGTGGGATACACACAAGAGGAGGAAAATATGCACAGTAGAGAGGAGGATACTCACAGGAGAAAGAAGGATACACACAGAAGAGAAACGGATACACACAGGAGAGAGGAGGATACACACAGGAGAGGGCGATACACACAAGAGAGAGGGGATCCACACAGGAGACAAGGAAATACACATAAGAGAGAGGGTATACACACAGTAGAGGTGTATACACAAAGGAGAGAAAAGGACACACGCAGGAGCAAAAAGAATACACGCAGGAAAGAGGAGGATACTCAGGAGAGAAGGATACACAGGAGAGAGGAAATACACACAGGAGAGAGAAATACACACAGGAGAGAAGGGGGATACACACAGGAGAGAGGAAAATACACAAAGGAGCGAGGGATACACACAGGTGAGAAAAGGATACACACAAGAGAGAGGGCATACACACAGGAGAAAAAGGATACACAGAGGAGAGAAGAATACACACAGGAGTGAGAAGGATGCACACAGGAGAAATGGAAATACACAAGCAAAAGGAAGATACACCCAGGAGAGAGAAGGATACACACAGGAGAGGGGGGATACATACAGAAGAGAGGAAGATACCCACAAAAGAGAGGAGGATACTCAGAGAAGAGAGGAAGATACACACAGAAGAAAAAAGTATACACACAGGAGTGGGGATACACACAGGAGAGAGAAGAATACACACAGGAGAGGGTATACACAGGAGAGAAAAGGATACACAGAAGAGAGGGGGATACATACAGGAGAGAGGGTCATACATAGAGAAGAGAACAGGTTACCCGCAGGATAGAGGAGGATACACACAGAAGAGAGAAAGATACACAGAGGAGAGAGAAGGATACACACAGAAGAGAGGGGGATACACACAGAGGAGAGAAAAATACACACAGGAGAGAGGGGGACACAAGAGACAAAAGGATACACAGGAAAGAAAATACACAGGAGAGGGTATACACAGGAGAGAAGGATACAAACAGGAGAGAGGGATACACAGGAGAAAAAGGATACACACAGGAGAGAAAATACACAGGAGAGGGTACACACACAGGAAAGGGTGATACACACAAGAGAGAGAAGCGTAAACACAGGAGAAAAAGGATACACACAGGAGAGAGGAGGAAACAAACAGGAGAGAGAATACACACAGGAAAGGGTGATACACACAGGAGAGGATACACAGGAGAAAGGGTAATACACACAGGAAAGAAAGGTGTTACACACAGGAGAGATGGAAGAAACACAGAAAAGTGGAGGAATACACACAGGAGAGAGATACACACAGGAGAGAGAAGGAAACACACAGGAGAGAGGAGTATACACACAGGAGAGAAGAGGATACACACACAGGAGAGAGAAGGATACACACAGGAGAGTTAAATACAGAAAGGAGACAGGGAAACACACAGGAGAGAGGGGGATACACACAGGAGAGGGAATACACACAGGAGAGAGGGTATACACACAAAAGTGAGGGGAATACACAAGAGAGAGGGGCATACACACAGGAGAGAGGGGAATACACATAGGAGAGAGGAAGATACACACAGGAAAGAGGAAGATACACACAGGAGAAAGGAGGATACACAGGAGAGGGAAACACACAAGAGAAAGGGTTCCACACAGGAGAGAGGGGAATACACACAGGAGAGAGGGGAATACACATAGGAGAGAGGGTATACACACAGGAGAGGTGTATACACACAGGAGAGAGGAGGATACATGCAGAAGAGTGGAGGATACTCGCAGCACAGAGGAGGATACCCGCAGGAGAGAGGAGGATACACACAAAGAGAGAAAATACACACAGGATTGAAGGGGATACACACAAGAGAGAGAATGATACACACAGGAGAGAAAAGAATACCACAAAAGAGAGGAGGATACACACAGGAGAGAGGAATACACACAGGTGAGAGAAGGATACACACAGGAGAGAGGGCATACACACAGAAAAGGGGAACACAGAGGAGAGAGGAAATACACAAAGGAGAAAGTGATACACACAAAAGAGGGAAATACACACAGGAGTGAGAAAGATGCACACAGGAGAAAGGGAAATACACACAGGAAAAGGAGGATACACACAGGAGAGAGAGGATACACACAGGAGAGGATACACAGGAGAGGGGATACACACAGGAGAAAGGGAAATACACACAGGAAAAGGAGGATACACACAGGAGAGAGAAGGATACACAGGAGAGGATACACACACAGGAGAGGGGATACACACAGGAGAAAGGGAAATACACACAGGAAAAGGAGGATACACAGGAGAGAGAAGGATACACAGAAGAGAGGGGATACACACAGGAGAGAGGAGGATACACACAGGAGAGAGGAGTATACACAAAGGAGAGAAAGATACACACAGAAGAGAAGAGGATACACACAGGAGTGGGAGATACACACAGAAGAGAGGGGAATACGCACAGGAGAAAGAGATACACAGAGGAGAGAGTGGGATACACACAGGAGAGAGGGGGATAAACACAGGAGAGGGGATAAACACAGGAGAGGGGGATACATACAGGAAAGAGGAGACAGAGGAGAGAAAAGGACACACGCAGGAGAGAGGAGGATACACAAAGGATAGAGGGGGATAGACACAGGAGAGAGGATACACACAGGAGAGAAAAGAATACACACAGGAGATAGGAGGATACACATAGGAGAGGGAGATACACACAGGAGAGAGGGGCATACACTCAAAAAAAGGGATACACACAGGAGAAAGTGGGTTACACAGAGAAGAGTGGAGGATACACACAGGAAAGGGTGATACACACAGGAGAGAGGGGCATAAACACAGGAGAGTGGAGGATACACACAGGAGAGAGGAGAATACACACAGGAGAAAGGGATACACACAGGAGAGAGGGATACACAGAAGAGAAAGGTGATACACACAGGAAAGAAAGGTGTTACACACAGGAGAGTGGAGGATACACACAGGAAAGAGGAGGATACACGCAGGAGAAAGGAGGATACACACAGGAGAGAGGAGGATACACAGAAGAGAGGAGGATACACAGGAGAGAGGGATACACAGAGGAGAGGGGATACACACAGGAGAGTTGGATACACACAGGAGAGAGAAAATACACACAGGAGAGGAATACACACAGGAAAGAGGAAGATACACAGGAGAGAGGGTATACACACAGGAGAGGGGATACACAGAGGAGGATACACAGGAGAGAGGGTATACACACAAAAGTGAGGGAATACACACAAGAGAGAGGGGCATACACACAGGAGAGAGAAAATACACACAGGAGAAAGGGTTATACACACAGGAGAGGTGTATACACACAGGAGAGAGGAGGATACATGCAGAAGAGTGGAGGATACTCGCAGCACAGAGGAGGATACCCGCAGGAGAGAGGAGGATACACACAAAAGAGAGAGAAAATACACACAGGATTGAAGGAGATACACACAAGAGAGAGAATGATACACAGGAGACAGGAAATACACACAGGAGAAAAAGGATACACAAAAGAGAGGAGGATACACACAGGAGCGAGGGATACACACAGGTGAGAGAAGGATACACAGAAAAGGGGAACACAGAGGAGAGAGGGAAATACACAAAGGTGAAATTGATACACACAAAAGAGGGAAATACACACAGGAGCGAGGAAGATGCACACAGGAGAAAGGAAATACACACAGGAAAAAGGAGAATACACACAGGAGAGAGAAGGATACACACAGGAGAGAGGGGATACACACAGGAGAGAGAAAATACACACAGGAGAGAGGAGGATACACAAAGGAGAGAGGAAGATACACACAGAAGAGAAGAGTATACACACAGGAGTGGGAGATAAACACAGAAGAGAGGGGGATATGCACAGGAGAAAGAGATACACAGAGGAGAGAGTGGGATACACACAGGAGAGAGGGGAATAAACACAGGAGAGGGAAATACATACAGGAAAGAGGGGCATAGACAGAGAAGATGGTAGGACACACGCAGGAGAGAGGAGGATACACAAAGGATAGAGGTGGATAGAAACAGGAGAGAGAAGGATACACACAGGAGAGAAAAGGATACACACAGGAGATAGGAGGATACACATAGGAGAGGGAGATACACACAGGAGAGAGGGGCATACACTCAAAAAAAAGAGGATACACACAGGAGAAAGTGGGATACACAAAGGAGAGTGAAGGATACACACAAGAGAGAGGAGAAAACAAACAGGAGAGAGGGAATACACACAAGGGAGAGGGGGATACACACAGGAGAGAAAGGTGATACACACAGGAAAGAAAGGTGTTACACACAAAAGAGAGGGGATACACACAGGAAAGAGGAGGATACACACAGGAGAAAGGAGGATACACACAGGAGAGAGGAGGATACACAGAGGAGAGAGGAGTATACACACAGGTGAGTGGCATACACACAGGAGAGAGGGGATACACGCAGGAGAGTTGGATACATACAGGAGACAGGGAAATATACACAGGAGAGAGGAATACACACAAAAGAGGGGATATACACAGGAGAGAGGGTATACACACAGGAGAGGAAGATACACATAGAAGAGAGAGAAATCCACACAAAAGAGAGGGAATACACACAAGAGACAGGGGCATACAGACAGGAGAGAGAAAAATACACATAGGAGAGAGGAAGATACACAAAAAAGAGAGGAGGATACACGCAGAAGAGAGGAGTATACACAGGAAAGAGGAGGATACACACAAAAGAGAGGAGCATACACACAGGAGAGAGAATGATATGCACAGGAGAGATGGGAATTCACAAAATAGAGAGGGGGATACACACAGGAGAGAGGGGGATACACAAGGAAGAGAGGGTATACACACAGGTGAGGGAAATACACAAAGGATACAAAGGAGAAAGGGATATACACACAGAAAAGAGAAAAGATACACACAGGAGAGAGGAGGATACACACAGGAGAAAGGAGGATACACACAAGAGAGACGGATACACACAGGAGAGAGGAGGGTACACACAGGATAGGAGATACACACAGAGGAGAGAGGAAGATACACAAAAGAGAGGGAATACACACAGGAGATAGGAGGATACACACAAAAGAGGGGATATACACAGGAGAGAGGGTATACACACAGGAGAGAGGAGGATACACGCAGGAGAGGGAGGATACCCGCAGCACTGAGGAGGATACCCACAGGAAAGAGGGGGATACACACAGAAGAGAAAAAAATACACACAGGAGAGAAGGGGGATACATACAAGAGAGAGAATGATACACACAGGAGAGAAAAGGATACACACTAAAGAGAAAAGAATACACACAGGAGAGAGGATATACACAGGTTAGAGGAAATACACACAGAAGAGAGGGGCATACACACAGAAAAGGGGGATACAAAGAGAAGAGAGGGAAATATACAAAGGAGAAAAAGATACACACAAAAGAGGGAAATACACACAGGAGCGAGGGGCATGAATGCAGGATTAAGGAAAATACACACAGGAAAGACGAGGATACACACAGGAGAGAGAAGGATACACTCAGGAGAGGGGATACACACAGGAGAGAGAAAGATACACACAGGAGAGAGGAGGATACACAGAGGAGAGAGGAAGATACACAGAAGAGAAGAGGATACACACAGGAGTGGGGATACACAAGAGAGAGAATGATACACACAGGAGAGAGGGGATACACAGAGGAGAGTGTGGAATACACACAGGAGAGAGGAAGATAAACACAGGAGAGGGGATACATATAGGTGTTGCGCTAACTGCGTACCAAGCTTGTTTTTTTTTTCCTTTTAACAGGCAGGTTCGTGGGAAGAAAACACCAGACCGAGAACAATAATAAAGTGATAGAAAATTTTAATGAGAGAAGTAGGAGGATGGAAAGACGATAGTTACATATATATATATATATACACACACACACACATATATACACAGAAACCACTCCACCTCAGCACCGGCAAGACAGCAGCACGGGCGATTCGCAAGTCACATCTCAGCACCAGCAAGACAGCAGCACGGGCGATTCGCAAGTCACATCTCAGCACCGGCAAGACAGCAGCACGGGCGATTCGCAAGTCACATCTGGAAGTCGCTCTGATCCAATGTCTATGTGTTCCTCTGCTCCTTTATTGCATCAGGTTACATAACTAATTTACGTACTCATCTTTGGGTCAGTCAGTAAACAGGGAAGATCTACTTCATAAGTGCCCTGTCCTTGACTGTTTCTTGGGCACCGGAAGTTGGCCAGACTCCAAGCCTCCAAGATATCGTTCTGAAATGCCAAGAGCTCTTAGCTCCCCAGAACAGTTCATGGACAGTACATGGGCTCACAGATCCTTCCCTGCCCACTTCCTCACCCCAAACACCCTTTACAAGCAAGCTTTTTACAAAACAAGACTTCTACAAAACAGGACTTCTACATCAAAATCTTACAATAGGAGAGAGGGTCATAGACAGAGGGGAGGGGAGGATACACGCAGAAGAGAGGAGGATACACACAGGAAAGAGTGGGATACACACAGGAGAGAGGGATACACACAGGAGAGAAAAGAATACACACTGGAGAGAGGAGGATACACATAGGAGAGGGAGATACACACACAAGAGAGGAGCATACACACAAAAAAGGAGTATACACACAAGAGAAAAAGGGATACCCACAGGAGACAACAGGATACACACAGAAAAGTGTGATACACACATGAGAGAGGGGCGTAAACACAAGAGAGAAAAGCATACACACAGGAGAGAGGAGGAAACAATAAGGAGAGAGAAAATACACACAAGAAAGAAAAGGATACACACAGGAGAAAGGGGTGATACACACAGAAAAGAAAGGTGTTACCCACAGGAGAAAAAGGGAAACACACAGAAAAGTGAAGGGATACACACAGGAGAGGAGGATACACACAGTAGAGAGGAGGATACACACAGGAGAGAGGAGTATACACACAGGAGAGGGGCATACACACAGGAGAGAAGGGGATACACACAGGAGAGTTGGATACATACAGGAGACAGAAAAATACACACAGGAGAGAGGGGAATACACATAAGATAGAGGGGCATACACACAGGAGAGAGGGGGATACACATAGGAGAGAGGAAGATACACAAAAAAGAGAGGAGGATACACGCAGAAGAGAGGAGTATACACAGGAGAGAGGAACATACACAGAGGAGAGAGGGCGTTACACACAGGAGAGAGGGCGGATACACACAGGAGAGAGAAAGATACACACAGGAGAGAGGAGGATACACACAGGAGAGGGTGGATACACACAGGAGAGTGGAGGATACACACAGGAGAGTGGGGGGATACACACAAGAAAGAGAAGGATACACACAGAAGAGAGTAGAATACATAAAGGCGAGAGAAGAATACACACAGGAGAGGAAGGATACTAACAGGAGAGGGGATACACACCGAGAGTGGGGCATACACCCAGAAGGGAGAAGACACACACTGGAGAGAGGAAGATGCACACAGGAGGAGGAAGATACACAAAGTAGAGAGGAGGATACACAAAGGAGAAAGGAGGATACACACAGGAGAGAGACGGATACACACAGGAGAGAAAAGGATACACACAGGAGAGGGCGATACACACAAGAGAGAGAAGGATCCACACGAGAGAGAAATACACATAAGAGAGAGGGGTATACACACATGAGAGGGGTATACACACAGAAGAGAGGAGGATACACACAGAAGAAAGGAGGATACATGCAGCACAGAGGAGGATACACGCAGAAAAGAGGAAAATACACACAGAGAGAAAAATACACAGAAAAGAGAAGGGGGATACACACAAGAGAGAGAATGATACACACAAAAGACAAAAGAATACACACAGTAGAGAGGAGGATACACACAGGAGAGAAAGGCATACACACAGAAAGGGGATACACAGAGAAGAGAGTGGGATACACAAAGGAGAAAGGGATACACACAGGAGAGGGAAATACAAACAGGAGCGAGGGGGATGCACACAGGAGAAAGAAAATACACACAGGAAAAACGAGAATACAAACAGGAGAGAGAAGGATACACACAGAAGAGGGGGATACACACAGGAGAGAGGAAGATACACACAGGAGAGAGGAGGATACACAGAGGAGAGAAAAAGATACACGCAGGAGAGAGGAAAATACACAGAAGAGAGGTACGTACACAGAGGAGAGAGGCATTACACACAGGAGAGAGGGCAGATACACACAGGAGAGAGAAAGATACACAAAGGAGAGAGGAGGATACACACAGGAGAGGGTGGATACACACAAGAGAGTGGAGGATACACACAGGAGAGAGGGAAGATACACACAAGAAAGAGAAGGATACACACAGAAGAAAGTAGGATACATAAAGGCGAGAGAAAGAATACACACAGGAGAGGGGATACTAACAGGAGAGAGGGGGTCACACACACGAGAGTGGGGCATACACACAGAAGAGAGAAGATACACACTGGAGAGAGTAAGATACACACAGGAGGAGGAAGATACGCAAAGTAGAAAGGAGGATACACACAGGAGAGAGCGATACACACAAGAGAGAGAAGGATCCACAGAGGAGAGAGGAATACACATAAGAGAGGGTATACACACAGGAGAGAAAAGGATACACGCAGGAGAAAGGAGGATACACGCAGCACAGAGGAGGATACACACAGGAGAGAGGGGAATACACACAGGAGAGAGAAAATACACACAGAAGAAAGTAGGATACATAAAGGCGAGAGAAAGAATACACACAGGAGAGGGGATACTAACAGGAGAGAGGGATACACAGGAGAGAGGGGATACACACACAGGAGAGAGAAGATACACACAGGAGAGAGTAAGATACACACAGAGAGAGAGGAGGATACACAGAAGAGAAGAGGATACACAGAAGAGAAGAGGATACACAGAGGAGGATACACAGAGAGAGGATACACAAGAGAGAGAATACACAGAGGAGAGAGGGAAATACACATAAGAGAGGGGTATACACACAGGAGAGAAAAGGATACACACAGGAGAAAGGAGGATACACGCAGCACAGAGGAGGATACACAGGAGAGAGGAATACACAAAAAGAGAGAAAATACACACAGCAGAGAAGGGGGATACACAAAAGAGAGAATGATACACACAGAAGAGAAAAGGATACACACAGTAGAGAGAAGGATACACAGAAGAGCAATGGATACACACAGGTGAGAGGAGGATACACAGGAGAGAGGGTGATACACACAGAAGAGAAAAGGATACACAGGAGAGAAGGATACACAGGAGAGGGGATACACACAGGAGAAAGGGGATACACACAGGAGAGGGAAATACACACAGGAGCAAGGGGGATGCACACAGGATTAAAGAAAATACACAAAGGAAAGAGGAGGATACACACAGGAGAGAGAAAAATACACACCGGAGAGTGGAGGATACACACAGGACAGAGGAAGATACACAGGAGAGAGGAGGATACACAGAGGAGAGAAGAATACACAGAAGAGAAGAGGATACACACAGAGAGGGGATACACACAGGAGAGAGGGGATACAAAAAGAGAGGAAATACACACAGGAGAGAGAGGGATACACAGGAGAGAGGGCGGATACACACAGGAGAGGGGACACACAGGAGAGAGGGGCATACACACAGGAGAGGAGGATACACAAGAGAGAAGAAGATACACACAGGAGAGTGGAGGATACACACAGGAGAGAGGAAAATACTCACAGGAGAGAAAAGGATAAACACAGGAGAGAGGAGGATAAACATAGGAGGGAGAGATACACACAGAAGAGAGGGGCATACACACATAAAAGGAAGATACACACAGGAGAAAGGGGTATACACACAGGAGAGAGGAGAATACACACAGGAGAGAGGAGGAAACAAACAGGAGCAGGGGATACACAAAAGAGAGAGGGGTATACACACAGGAGAAAGGGGTGATACACACAGGAAAGAAAGGTGTTACCCACAGGAGAGATGGGGAAACACACAGGAAAGCGGAGTGATACACACAGGAGAAAGCAGGATACACACAGGAGAAAGGAGGATACACACAGGAGAGAAGAGGATACACACAGGAAAGAGAAGTATACACAGAAGAGGGGCATACACACAGGAGAGAGAAAATACACACAGGAGAGAGGGGAAAACACACAGAAGAGGGGGATACACACAGGAGAGAGGGTATACACACAGGAGAGAAGGATACACAGGAGAGAGAAGAATACACACAAGAGAGAGGGTCATACACACAGGAGAGAGGGGGATACACAGAAGAGAGGAAGATACACAAAGGAGAGAGAAGGATACACGCAAAAGAAAGGAGTATACGCAGGAGAGAGGGGAATACACAGAGGAAAGAGGACGTTACACACAGGAGAGAGGGCGGATACACCCAGGAGAGAGGAGGATACACAAAGGAGAGGGTGGGTACACACAGGAAAGAGGAGGATAAACAAAGGAGAGAGGGATACACACAAAAGAGAGGATACACACAAAAGAGAGGAGTATACACAGGAGAGAGGAATACACACAGGGGAGAGGGGGGATACTAACAGGAGAGAGGGGGATACACACAGGAGAGTGGGGCATACTCAGAGAAGGGAGAGGCTACACACTGGAGAGAGTGAAATACACACAGGAGGAGGAAGATACGCACAGTACAAAGAAGGATACACACAGGAGAAAGGAAGATACACACAGGAGAGAGACGGATACACAAGAGAGAGGAGCATACTCACAGGAAAGGGCGATACACACAAGAGAGAGAGGATCCACACAGGAGAGATGAAATACACATAGGAGAGAAGGGTATACACACAGGAGAGAGGAGGATACACACAAAAGAGAGGAGTATACACAGGAGAGAGGAATACACAGAGGAAAGAGGGCGTTACACACAGGAGAGAGAGGAGGATACACAGGAAAGAGGAGGATACACACAGGAGAGGGTGGATACACACAGGAAAGAGGAGGATACACAAAGGAGAGAGGGATACACACAAAAGAGAGGATACACAGAAGAGAGTAGGATACACAAAGGAGAGAGGAATACACACAGGAGAGGGTGGATACTAACAGGAGAGAGGGGATACACACAGGAGAGAGGGGCATACACACAGAAGAGAGAGGATACACACAGGAGAGGGTGATACACACAGGAGGAGGAAGATACACAGGAGAGAGAAGGATACACACAGGAGAAAGGAAGATACACACAGGAGAGAGGATACACAGAGAGAGAGGAAGATACACAGGAGAGAGGGTATACACAAAGGTGAGGGGAATACACAAAGAAGAGAGGTGCATACACACAGGAGAGAGAAAAGATACACACAAAAGAGAGGAGGATACACATAGATGAAAGGACAACACAGAAAGAAGAGGTAGATACACAGAAGAGAGAGGGGGATCCACACAGAAGAGAGGGGAATACACATAGGAGAGAGTGGTATACACACAAATGAGGGGAATACACAAAGGAGAGAGGGATGCACACAGGAGAGAGAAGAATACACACAGGAGAGAGGGATACACACAGGAGAGAGGGGATAAACACAGGAGAGAGAGGATACACAGGAGAGAGGATGAAACAAACAGGAGAGAGGAGATACACACAAGAGAGAGGGGATACACAGGAGAAAGGGGTGATACACACAGGAAAGAAAGGTGTTACACACAGGAGAGAAGGGGAAACACACAAGAAAGCGAAGGGATACACGCAGGAGAGAGAAGGATACACGCAGGAGACAGGAGGATACACACAGGAGAGAGGAGGATACACACACAGGAGAGAAGGATACACACACAGGAGAGAGGGATACACACAGGAGAGTGGGATACACACAGGAGACAGGAGAATATGCACAAGAGAAAGGGGATAAACACAGGAGAGGGGAATACACAAAGGAGAGAGGGTATACACACAGAAGAGGGTAATACACAAAGGAGAGAGGGTATACACACAGAAGAGGGGAATACACACAGGAGAGAGAAAAGATACACAAAAAAGAGAGGAGGATACACGCAGGAGAGAGGAGTATACACAGAAGAGAGGTTAATACACAGAGGAGAGAGGACACACAGGAGAGAGGGTGGATACACACAGGAGAGAGGAGGATACACAGGAGAGAGGAGGATACACACAAAAGAGAGGAGCATACACACAGGAGAGAGAATGATACACACAGGAGAGAGGAATACACAAAATAGAGAGGGGATATACACAGGAGAGAGGGATACACACAGGAGAGAGGGTATACACACAGGAGAGAGAAGGATACACAAAGGAGAGAGGGGAATACACACAGGAGAGAAAAGATACACACAGGAGAGAGGAGATACACACAGAGAGAGGGGATAAACACAGGAGAGAGAAGGGATACACAAAGTTAAGAAGAAGATACACACAGGAGAGAGGAAGATAAAAACAAAAGAGAGGAGGATACACACAGGAGAGGGGATACACACAGAAGAGAGGAGCATACACAAAGGAGAGAGAAGGATACACACAGGATGCAGGAGGATACACACAGGAGAGAGGAAGATACACACAGGAGAGAGGGGGGATACACACAGGAGAGGAGAATACACAAAAGAGAGAAGGATAAACACAGGAGAGAGGAGGATACACACAGGAGAGAGAAGGATACACACAGAATAGAAAAGGATACACACAGGAGAGAGGAAGATACACACAGGAGAGAGGAGAATACACAAAGGAGAGAGAAGGATACACACAGGAGAGAGGAGATACACACAGGAGAGAGAAGAATACACACAGGAGAGAGAATGATACACACAGGAGAGAGGATACACACACAGGAGAAAGGGGATACACACACAGGAGAGAGAAGGACACACACATTAGAGAGGAAGATACACACATGAGAGAGGAGAATACGCAAAAGAGACAAAGGCATACACAAAGGAGAGGCTGATACACACAAGAGAGAGGATACACACAGAAAAAAGATACACGCAGAAGAGGGGATACACAGGAGAGAGGGGGATACACACAAAAGAGAGGAGGATACAGAAAAAAGAGAGAAGGATACACACAGGAGAGAAAATGATACAAACAGGAGAGAGAAGGATACACACGTGAAAGGAGGATACACACAGGAGAGAGGAGGATACACACAGGAGAGAGAAGAATACACTCAGGAGAGTCGGGATACAAACAGGAGAGTGCAGCATACACAAATAGGGAGGGAAATACACACAGAAGAAAGAAGGATACACACAAGAGAGAGAGGAAAATACACACAGAAGAAAGGAGGATACACACAGGAATGAGGGGGATAAACGCAAAAGAGAGAAGGATAAACACAGCAGAGTGGAGGATACACACAGGAGAGAGGAGGATACACATAGGAGAGAGGAGGATACACAAAAGAGAGGAAGATACACACAGAAGAGAAGAGAATACACAAAAGAGACAAAGGCATACACAAAGGAGAGGCTGATACACACAGGATAGAGTGGGATACACAGAGGAAAAAAGATACACGCAGAAAAGTGAGATACAAACAGAAGAGAGGGGCATACACACAAAAGAGAGGAGATTATAAAGAGAATAGAGAAGGATACACACAATAGAGAGGAGGATACCCACAGAAGAGAGTGGGTATACACAGAAGAGAGAAGAAAATACACACAGGAGAGAGGAGAATACACACAAAAAAGAGGAGAATACAGAAAGGAAAGAGGAGGATACACACAGGAGAGAAAATGATGCAAACAAGAGAGAGAAGGATACACACGTGAAAGGAAAATACACACAGAAGAGAGGGGAATACACTCAGGAGAGTGGGGGATATAAACAGGAGAGTGCAGCATACACAAAGGGGGAGGGGGATACACACAGGAGAAAGAAGAATACACACAAGAGAGAGGAAAATACACACAGGAGAAAAAAGGATACACACAGGAATGAGGGGGATAAACGCAGAAGAGAAAAGGATAAACACAGCAAAGTGGAGGATACACACAGGAGAGAGGAGGATACACACAGGAGAAAGGAAAATACACAAATGAGAGGGGAAGCACACAGGAGAAAAGGTGATACACACAAGCGAGAAGGAAACAAAAAGGATTAGGAAGGATACACACAGATGAGAGTGGGATACACACAAAAGAGAGAATAATACAGAAAGGAAAGAGGAGGATACACACAGAAGAGAAAATGATACAAACAGGAGAGAGGAGGATACAAACGTGAAAGGAAAATGCACACAGGAGAGAGGAGGATACACACAAGAGAGAGGAAATACACTCAGGAGAGTGGAGGATACAAACAGGAGAGTGTGGCATACACAAAGGAGAGGGTGATACACACAGAAGAGAGGAGGATACACACAACAGAAAGAAAAATACACACAGGAGAAAGGAGAATACACACAGGAATGAGGGGGATAAACGCAAAAGAGAAAAGCATAAACACAGCACAGTGGAGGATACACACAGGAAAGAGTGAAATACACACAGAAAAAAAGATACACACAGGAGAGAGGGGCATACACAGAGGAGAGAGGAGGGTAAACACAGGAGAGAGGAAGGATACACACAGGAGAGGGGATACACACAGGAGAGTGGGATACACATAGAAGAGAGGGGGATACACACAGGAAACAGGGGGATACCCACAGGGGAGAAAGATAATGACAGGAGGGAGGAGGATACACACAAAATAGAATAGGATACAGACAGAAGAGAGGAAAATACACGCAGGAGAGAGAAAATTCACACAGGAGAGAGGAGGATACACAAAGAAGAGAGGAGGATACACGCAGGAGAGACGAGGATACACACAGTGAAGAGGGGAATACACACAGGAGAGGAGATACAAACAGAAGAGAGGAGGATACAAACAGGTGAGAGGAGTATACACACAGGAGAGAGGAGGATACACACAGGTGAGAGGAGAATACACACAAAAAGAGGAGGATAAACACAGGAGAGAGGGTGATACACACAGAAGAAAGGTGATACACACAGGATAGGAAACACAGGAGAGGGGATACACAGAGGAGAGAGGAAGATACACAAAGGAGAAAAGAGGATACACAAAAAAGAGGGGGATACACACAGGAGAGAGGGTGATATACCGAAAAGAGAGAAGGATACACACAGGAGAGAAAAGGAAACACACAGGAGAGGGAATACACACAAGAGAAAGGGGGATACACACAGGAGAGAGGAGAATACACACAGGAGAGGGGAATACACACAGGAGAGAGGGGATACACAGGAGAGAAAAGGATACACACAGGAGAAAGGAGAATACACACAGGAGAGAGGAAGATACACACAGGAGAAAAGGTGATACACACAGAAGAGAGGAGGATACAAACAGGAGAGAGAAGGATACACACAGAGAGAGAGGGATACACACACAGGAGAGAAGAGGATACACAAAGGAAAGAGGAGGATACACACAGAAGAGAAAATGATACAAACAGGAGAGAGGAGGATACAAACGTGAAAGGAAAATGCACACAGGAGAGAGGAGGATACACACAAGAGAGAGGGAAATACACTCAGGAGAGTGGAGGATACAAACAGGACATGCGGCATACACAAAGGGAGAGGGTGATACACACAGAAGAGAGGAGGATACACACAACAGAAAGAAAAATACACACAGGAGAAAGGAGAATACACACAGGAATGAGGGGGATAAACGCAAAAGAGAAAAGCATAAACACTGCACAGTGGAGGATACACACAGGAAAGAGTGAAATACACACAGAAAAAAACGATACACACAGGAGAGAGGGGCATACACAGAGGAGAGAGGAAAGTAAACACAGGCGAGAGGAAGGATACACACAGGAGAGAGGGGATACACACAGGAGACCAAGGCATACACATAGAAGAGAGGGGGATACACACAGGGAACAGGGGGATACCCACAGGGGGAGAAAGATAATGACAGGAGGGAGGAAGATACACACAAAATAATATAGGATACAGACAGAAGAGAGGAAAATACACCCAGGAGAGAGAAAAATTCACACAGGACAGAGGAGGATACACAAAGAAGAGAGGAGGATACACACAGGAGAGACGAGGATACACACAGTGAAGAGGGGGAATACACAAAGGAGAGGGAGATACAGACAGAAGAGAGGAGGATACAAACAGGTGAGTTGAGTATACAAACAGGAGAGAGGAAAATACACACAGGTCAGAGGAGGATACACACAAAAAAGAGGGGGGAAAACACAGGAGAGGGTAATACACACAGAAGAGGGGTGATGCACACACGAAAGGGGAGGGTACACAGAGGTGAGAGGAAGATACACTAAGGAGAAAAGAGGATAAACAAGAAATATGGGGATACACACAGGAGAGAGGGTGATATACCGAAAAGAGAGAAGGATACACACAGGAGAGAAAAGGAAACACACAGGAGAGGGGAATACACACAAGAGAAAAGGATACACTCAGGAGAGAGGAGAATACACACAGGAGAGGGGAATACACACAGGAGAGAAAAGGATACACACAGCAAAGGGAAGAATACACAGAGGAGAGAGGAAATATACACAGAAGAGTGGAGAATACACATAGGAGAGAGCAGGGATACACAAGGAGAGAGGGGAGATACACACAAGAGAGAGAAGGGATACATCCAAGGGAGAGGAAAAATACACACAGGAGAGAAGAAGATACACATAAAAGAGAGCAGGATACACAGAGGAGAGAGAAATATGCACACAGAAAAAAAATACACACAGGAGAGAGAAGGATACACACAAAATAGAGAAGGATACACACAAAAACAGACGGATACACACAGGAGAGAGAAGGATACACACAGGAGGGGGTGAAACACACAGGAGAAAGAAGGGTACACACTGGAGAGAGAAAGATACTCACAAATGAGAGAAGGATACACACAGGAGAGAGGGGGATACACACGGAAGAGCGGTGATACACACAGGAAAAAGGGGGATACACACAGGAGAGTAAATTAACCACACAGGAGAGATGAGGATACACACAGTAGAGGGGATACACTAAGTAGAATAAAGCATGTACACAGGAAAGGGGATACACACAGAAGAATGAGGGATACACACAGGAGAGGGGAGGATACACACAAGAGATGGGAATACACACAGGAGAGAAAATGATACACACAGGAGAGAAAATAATACAAACAGGCGAGACGGGATACACACAGGAGAAAGCGGGGATACACACAGGAGAAAAAAATGTTACACACAGAAGAGAGGGCGAAAACACACAGGAGAGAAAAAGAATACACACAGGATAAAGGAATATACACGCAGGAGAGAGGAAAATACACACAGGAGAAAAAAGAATACACACAGGAGAGGGGGATACACAAAGTAGAGACGGGCATGCACACACAGAAAAAAAGATACACACAGGAGAAAAAAGGAAACACACAAAAAAGAAAAGGTTACACACAGAAGAGGGGGA
Organism: Saguinus midas; assembly: GCA_021498475.1. Lineage (NCBI taxonomy): Eukaryota > Metazoa > Chordata > Mammalia > Primates > Cebidae > Saguinus > Saguinus midas. The sequence goes on along the minus strand of JAKFGQ010000022.1, from coordinate 29,333 downwards.
TACAAACAGCAGAGAGGGGCGTACACACAGGAGCGAAAAAAATACACACAGGGGAGAGGAAGATACCAAAAGGAGAGAGGGGATACACACAGGAGAGAGGGTGATACACACAGGAGAAAGGGGGGATACACACAAGAGAGATAGGAATTACACACCGGAGAGAGGGAATAAACACAAAGGAGAGAAAAGTGATACACACAGGAGAAAGAAAGATACACACTGGAGAGTATAAAATACACACAGGAAAGAGAAGGATACACACAGGAAAGAGAAGGATACACACAGGAGAGAAGAGGATACACAAATGAGAGAGAATACACACAGGAGAAAGGAGAATACACACAGGAGAGGAGATACACACAGAAGAGAGGGATACACACAGAGGAGGATACAAACAGGAGACAAGGTAATACACACAGGAGAGAAGGATACACACAGGAGATGGGGATACAGAGAGGAGAGAGGGGATACACAGGAGAGAAGAGGATACACACAGAAGAGGGGATACACACAGGAGAGAGGAGGATACACACAGGAGAGAGGGGATACACACAGGAAAAAGGGGATACACACAGAAGAGAGGGTGATACACACAGGAGAGTGGGGGATACACATAGGATAAAGACATAAACACAGAAGAGAGGAGGATACACACAGGAGAGGGGATACACACAAGAGAGAAGGATACACACACAGGAGAGAGGGTGATACACACAGGAAAGAGAAGGATACACACAGAAGAGAGGGGATACACACAGAAGAGAGGAGAATACACACAGGAGAGAGAGGATACACACACAGGAGAGAGGAAAATACACACAGGAGAAAGGAGAATACACACAGGAGAGGAGGATACACACAAGAGAGGAATACACACAGGAGAGAGAGGATACACAAATGAGAGAGGAGAATACACAGGAGAGAGGGGATACACACAGAAGAGAGGAGAATACACACAGGAGAGGGGATACACACAGAAAAAGGGGATACAAACAGGAGAGAGGAAACACACAGGAGAGAGGGGATACACAGGAGAGAGGAGGATACACAGGAGAAAGAAGGATACACAAAGGAGAGAGGATACACACAAGAGAGGGGATACACACAGGAGAGAGGAGGATACACACAGGAGAGAAGAGGATACACAAATGAGAGAGGAGGATACACACAGGAGAGAGAAGAATACACACAAGAGAGGGGATACACACAGGAAAGAGAAGGATACACACAGGAGAGAGAAGGATACACAGGAGAGAGGAGGATACACAGGAGAGAGGAGGATACACAAAGATAAAGGGAAACACACAGGAGAGAGGAAGATACACACAGGAGAGGGGATACACACAGGAGAGGGGATACACACAGGAGGGATACACACAAGAGAGGATACACACAGGATAGAAAAGGTTACACATAGGAGAGAGGAAGATACACAGGAGAGAGGGATACACACAGGAGGATACACAGGAGAAAAGGATACACACAAGAGAGGGATACACACAGGAGAGGGGATACACACAGGAGAAAGGGGATACACACAGGAGGGATACACACAGGAAAGGAGGATACACATAGAGAGAGATACACACACAGAGGGGATACACAGGAGAAAAGGATACACACAAAAGAGAGGGAATACACACAGGAGAGGGGATACACACAGGAGAGAGGAAATACACACAGGAGAGAGGGGATACACAAAGGAGAAAGAAGGATACACACAGGAGGGAGGATACACACAAAAGAGAGAAGGATACACAGGAGAAAGAAAGATACACACTGGAGAGTATAAAATACACACAGGAAAGAGAATGATACACACAGGAAAGAGAAGGATACACACAGGAGAGAAGAGGATACACAAATGAGAGAGGAGAATACACACAGGAGAAAGGAGAATACACACAGGAGAGGGACATACACACAGAAGAGAGGGGATACAAACAAGGGATTTGGATACAAACAGGAGACAAGGTAATACACACAGGAGAGAAGGGGATACCCAGAGGAGATGGGGACACAGAGAGGAGAGAGGGGGATACATGCAGAAGAAAAGAGAATACACACAAGACAGAGGGGCATAGACACAGTAGAGAGGAGGATACACACAGGAGAGAGGGGGATACACACAGAAGAAGGGGGATACACACAGAAGAGAGGGTGATACACACAGGAGAGTGGGGGATACACATAGGATAAAGACATAAACACAGAAGAGAGGAGGATAAATAGAGGAGAGTTGGGTACACACAAGAGATAAGGTAATACACAAAAAAGAGAGGGTTATACACACAGGAAAGAGAAGAATGCACATAAAAGAGAGTGCATACATACAGGAGAGATGAGAATACACAAAGTAGAGAGGGGGATACACACAGGAGAGGGAAATACACACAAAAGAGAAAAAGAGACAGGGATACACAAAAACAAGAGTTGGATACAAACAGGAGAGAGGGGGATACACACAGGAGAGAGGGGAATACACACAAGAGAGATGGGCATACCCACAGGAGAGAGGAGACTACACAAAGGAGAGAGGGGGATACACACAGAAAAAAGGGGGATACAAACAGGTGAGTGCAGCAAACACACAGAAGGGAGGTGGATACACACAGGAGAGTGGAGGCTACACAAAGGAGAAAGAAGGATACACAAGAAGAGCCGGAAACACACAAGAGAGGGGGGATACACACAGGAGAGAGGAGGATACACACAGAAGAGAGGAGAATATACAAAGGAGAGAAAAGAATACACACAGGAGAGAGAAGAATACACACAAGAGAGGGGAATACACACAGGATAGAAAAGGTTACACATAGGAGAGAGGAAGATACACACAGGAGAGAGGAGGCTACACACAGGAGAGAGGAGGATACACAAAGATAAAGGGGAAACACACAAAAGAGAGGGAATACACACAGGCGGGGGTATAAACACTGGAGAGGGGATACACACAGGAGGGATACACAGGAGAAAGGAGGATACACACAGGAGAGAGAGAATACACACAAGAGAGGGGATACACAAAGGAGAGAAGGAAACACACAGGAGAGAGGGAATACACATAGGCGAGGGGTATAAACACTGGAGATGGTAAAATACACACAGGAGAGAGGGGATACAAAAAGGAAAGAAGGATACACACAGGAGGATACACAGGAGAGGGAAATACACACAAAAGAGAGAAGGATACACACAAGAGACAAGGTAATACACACAGGAGATGGGGATACACACAGGAAAGAGGGGATACACACAGGAGAGAAGAGGATACACACAGGAGAGAGGAATACACACAGGAGAGAGGAAAATACACACAGAAGAGAGGAGAATAAACACAAATGAGTGGAGGATAAAGACAGAATAAAGGAGGATACACGCAGGAGAGAGGACTATACACAACGGAGAGAAGATACACACAGGAGAGAGGAGCATACACACAGGAGAGAGGAAGATACACAAAGGAGAGAGATAGATACACACAGAAGAGAAGGATAAACACAGGAGAGGAAGATACACACAAAACAGAGAAAGATACACACAGGAGAGAGGAGGATACACACAAAAAAGAAAAGGATACACACAGGAGAGAAGGGGATAAACACAGGAGAGGAGGATACAAAAAGGAGAGAAAAGGATACACAGGAGAGGAATACACACAGAAGGAGGTGGATACACACAGGAGAGAGGAAAATACACAGGAAAGAGGGAATACACACAGGAGAGAGAGGATACACACAAAAGAGAGAATACACAAAGGAGAGATGGGGATACACAAAGGAAAAAAGGATACAAACAGTAGAGTGTGGCATACACACAGAAGGAGGATACACACAAAAAAGAAAAGGATACACACAGGAGAGAAGGGGATAAACACAGGAGCGGAGGATACAAAAAGGAGAGAAAAGGATACAGTAGACAGGAATACACAAAGAAGGGAGTTGGATACACACAAGAGGGAGGGAAATACACTTAGGAAAGAGGGGAATACACACATGAGAGAGAGGCATACCCACAAAAGAGAGAATACACAAAGGAGAGATGGGGATACACAAAGGAAAAAAAAGGATACAAACAGTAGAGTGTGGCATACACACAGAAGGGAGGGGGATACACAGAGTAGAGAGGGGGATACACACAAGAAAGAAAGGCATACACACAGGAGAGGGTGATACACACAGGAGAAGGGGGATACACACAATTGAGAGAAGAATACACACTGAAGAGGAAGATACACACAAAAGAGAGGGGCGTACACACAGGAGAGAGAAGGATAGACACAGCAGAAAGGAGGATACACAAAAGAGAGGGGATACACACAAAAGAGAGAGATACACACAGAAGAAAGAGGGATACACACAGCAGAGAGGGGGGATACACAGAGGGATGAGGAAAGATTCACACAGGTGAGGGGATCATACACACGAGAGAGGAGGATACACAGAGGAGAGAGAAAGATACACATAGGAGAGAGGAAGATACAGAGAAAAGAGGAAGATACACACAGGAGAGAGAATACGCACAAAAGAGAAAAGGATACACAGAGGAGACAGAAGGATACACAAAGTAGAGGGGGCATACACACAGAAAAGGGAGAAACACACGAGAAAGGGGGATAAACAAAAGAGAGAGGAGGATACACACAGGAGAGGGGGATACACACAGGTGAGAGAGGCGTACACACAGGGGAGAGGGGGATAACCACAGAAGATGGGGGATACAAACAGAAGAGAAAGAGGTTGCACATAGGAGAGTGGGGGGAAACACAAGGAAAAGAGGAGGGATACAGAAAGAATATAGGAAGAGACACACAGGAGAGAGGAAAATACACACAGCAGAGGTGCATACACAGAGGAGAGAGGGGGATACACACAGAAGAGTTGGATTCCCACAGGAAACAGGGTAATACACACAGGAGAGTGGGGGATACAAACAGGAGTGGGGGATAAACACAGGAGAGAGTGGAATACACACGGGAGAGAGGGGAATACACACAAGAGAGAGGGCCATACACACAGGAGAGAGAAGGATACACACAGGCGAGAGGGGGATACACACAGGAACAAGGAAGATACAAACAGGAGAGTGCAGCATCCACACAGGAGGGAGGGGGATACACACAGGAGAGAGGAAGATACACACAGGGGAAGAGAAATACACACAGGAGAGAGGAGGATACACACAGAAGAGAGGAGGCTACACAGAGGAAAAAGGAGAATACACAAATAAGAGGGGGAAACACACAAAAGAGAGGGAGATACATACAGGCGAGAGGGATACGCCCAGGAGATGGGGAGATACACACAGAAGATAGGGGGATACACACAGGAGTGGGAGATACACACAAAAGAGAGTAGCATACACACAGGAGAGAGGAGGATACACACAGGGGAGAGGGAAAGATACAAACAGGAGGGAGTGGGATACACACTGGAGAGAGGGGAATACAAACAGGAGATTGAGGCATACAAACAGGAGATTGAGGCATACAAACAGGTGGAAAGAAGATACACACAGGAGATTGAGGCATACACACAGGAGATTGAGGCATACACACAGGAGAGGGTGGGATTCACACAGGGAAAGAAGGATAAATACAGGAGAGAGGAAGATAAACACAAAAGAGTGGAGGATACAGACAGAAGAGAGGAGGATACACACACAGGAGAGAAACACACATGAGAATAGGGCGTACACACAGGAGAAAGGAGAATACACAGGAGAAAGGATACACACAGGAGAGGGATACACACAGAGAGGGGATACACACAGGAGAGAGGGATACACACAGGAGAAAGGGGATACACACAGAGAGAAGAATACACACAGAAGAGGGGATACACAAGAGAGAGGCATACACACAGGAGAGAGAGGAAGATACACACAGGAGGAGGATACACAAAGGAGAGAGGGATACACACAAAAGAGAGGAGATACACACAGAAGAAAGAGGGGATACACAGGAGAGGATACACAGAGAGAGGAGGATACAAACAGGAGAGAGGAAGATACACACAGGAGAGAGGATACACACACAGAGAGGAGGATACACAGAGGAGAGAGAAAGATACACACAGGAGAGAGGAAGATACACAGGAGAGAGGAAGATACACAGGAGAGAGGATACACACAAAAAGAAAAGGATACACAGAGGAGACAGAAGGATACACAGAGAGAGGGGATACACACAGAAGAGGGGGATACACAGGAGAGAGGAGGATAAACACAGGAGAGAGAAGGATACACACAGGAGAGGGGATACACACAGGAGAGAGGAGGATACACAGAAGAGAGGAAGATACACACAGGAGAGAGGAGGATACACACAGGAGAGAGGGGTGATACACACAGGAGGGAGTGGGGATACACACAGAAGAGAGGGGGATACAAACAGGAGATTGAGGCATACAAACAGGTGGAAAGAAGATACACACAGGAGAATGAGGCATACACACAGGAGAGGGTGGGATTCACACAGGGAAAGAAGGATAAATACAGGAGAGAGGAAGATAAACACAAAAGAGTGGAGGATACAGACAGAAGAGAGGAGGATAAACGCAGGAGAGAGGAGGATACACACAGGAGAGAGAAGGAATACACACAGGAGAGAGAAGGGATACACACAGGAGAGGGGGATACACACTGGAGAGAGGAGGATACACACAGGAGAAAAAAGATACACACAGGAGAGTGGAAGATACACACACAAAAAGGAAAATACACACAAAAGAAAGGGGGATACACACAGTAGAGAGGGGGATACACACAGAAGTTTGATGATACACACAGGAGAGAGGAGGTACACACAGGAGAAAGGGGGATACACACAGGAGAGAGGAAGATACACAAAGGAGAGGGGGATACACAGAGCAAAGAGTGGGATACACTGAAAAAAAGGAGGATACACACAGGAGAGAAGAGGATAAACACAGTAGAGAAGGATATACACAGGAGAGAGAGGCATACACACAGGAGAGGAGATACACACAGGCGAGAGGATACACACAGGAGAGAGGAGATACACACAGAAGAGAGGGGATACACACAGGAGAGGAGATACACACAGGAGAGTGCAGCATACACACAGGAGAGAGGAGGATACACACAGGAGAGGAAGATACACACAGGAGGGAGGGGATACACACTGGAGAGAGGAATACAAACAGGAGATTGAGGCATACAAACAGGAGATTGAGGCATACAAACAGGTGGAAAGAAGATACACACAGGAGAGTGGAGGATACACACAGGAGAGGATACACACAGGAGAATGGGGATACACACAGGAGAGAAGAGGATAAACACAGGAGAGGAGATACACACAGAAGAGAGGAGGATACACACAGAGAGGAGGATAAACACAGGAGAGGAGGATACACACAGGAGAGAGAAGGAATACACACAGGAGAGAGGGATACACACAGAGAGGATACACACTGGAGAGGAGGATACAAACAGGTGGAAAGAAGATACACAGGAGAGAGGAGGATACACAGGAGAGGAAGATACACACAGGAGAATGGGGATACACACAGGAGAGGGATACACACAGAAGTTTGATGATACAAACAGGAGAGAGGAGATACACACAGAGAGAGGGGATACACAGGAGAGGAAGATACACAAAGGAGAGGGGATACACAGAGCAAAGAGTGGGATACACTGAAAAAAGGAGGATACACAGGAGAGGAGATACACAGGAGAGAGGATACACACAGGAGATACACACAGGAGAGGAGATACACACAGGAGAAAGGGAATAGACACAGAAGAGGGAGAATACACACAGGAGGATACACACAGGAGAATGGGGATACACACACAGGAGAGGGTGGGATTCACACAGGGAAAGAAGGATAAATACAGGAGAGAGGAAATTAAACACAAAAGAGTGGAGGATACAGACAGAAGAGAGGAGGATAAACGCAGGAGAGAGGAGGATACACACAGGAGAGAGAAGGAATACACACAGGAGAGAGAAGGGATACACACAGGAGAGGGGGATACACACTGGAGAGGAGGATACACACAGGAGAAAAAAAGATACACACAGGAGAGTGGAAGATACACACACAAAAAGGAAAATACACACAAAAGAAAGGGGGATACACACAGTAGAGAGGGGGATACACACAGAAGTTTGATGATACAAACAGGAGAGAGGAGGGTACACACAGGAGAAAGGTGGATACACACAGGAGAGAGGAAGATACACAAAGGAGAGGGGGATACACAGAGCAAAGAGTGGGATACACTGAAAAAAAGGAGGATACACACAGGAGAGAAGAGGATAAACACAGTAGAGAAGGATATACACAGGAGAGAGAGGCATACACACAGGAGAGGGAGATACACACAGGAGAAAGGGAATAGACACAGAAGAGGGGAGAATACACACAGGAGACGGGGAAACACACATGAGAATAGGGCGTACACACAGAAGAGAGGAGAATTTAAAAAGCAGAGAAAAGGATACACACTGGAGAGAGGGGATACACACAAGAGAGAGGGGGATACACACAGGAGAGAGAGGGATACACACAGGAAACAGCGGGGATACACACAGGAGAATGGGGGGATACACACACGAGAGAGGAGGGATACACACAAGAGGGAGGAGGATACACAAAGAAGAGAGGAGGATACACACAGAGAAAACGATACACACAGAAGAGGGGAAAACGCACAGGAGAGAGGAGCATACACACAGGATAGAGGAGTTCACACACAAAAGAGAGCAGGAAACACACAGGAGACAGAAGAATACACACAGGAGAGAGAAGGATATACACAGGAGAGTGGTGATATACACAGGAGAGAGGAGGGTACACACAAAAGAGAGGGGCATACACACAGAAAAACTGGATAAACACAGGAGAAAAAGTGATACACACAGAAAATAGGAGGATACATACAGGTAAGGGGATACACAAAGATAAAAGTGATACACACAGGAGAGAGGAGGATACAAACAGGAGAGAGGTTTTACACACAGGAGAAAGGGGGTATACAGAGGATACTTCAAAGCCTCACTGAATATTACACAGTTGTGATATAGTCTGGAGTCTATTTTTTATGGCCACTCATTCAGAGAATCACTAAATAATGCACACCTGCGGAATACTCAGAAGTCTCTTTCCTATGGCAACTAGTTAAGAGCCTCACTAAGTGTACACATCTGGGGAAATAGGATTTATTTTGATTCCCTCATTCAGAGTCTCATTAAATAATGCACACCTGTGGAATAGTCAGGAGACTTTTCCATGTGGCCTCTAATTCGGAGTGTCACTGAATAATGTGGTGTAGTCAGGAGTCTATATCACGTAGACACATATTAGGAGCCAAAGTGAATAAGACAGGCCCTTGATACAGTAAAGAATCTAACTAATATGGCCACATCTTCTGAGCCTCACTGAATAATACACACTGGAGAATAATTTGGAATCTAGTTTCGATGGACATTCATTCAGAGCCTTGGAAAATGATGTACAACTTTGGAGTAGCCAGGAGTCTAGTTTATTAGGACACTCATTCATAGCCTCAGTGGATAATATGCATGTGTGGATTAGTCAGGATTCCATTTTATATGGCCAGTGACCCGTAACATCAGTGAAAAATGCAAAAATGTAAAATACTTAGCAGTCTATTTCATATGGACACTAATTCAGAGATTCACTGAATAATACCAATATTTGAGATAGACAGCATCCTGTTTCATATAGTTAAACAAAAAGAGCCTCACTGAGTAATGCACACCAGGACAAGTGTTAGGATTGTACTTTATATAGCCTTTAATTTACAGAATCAGGAAATAATGCACAAGTGTGGAATAGACACTAGTCTATTTTATATTGCCGCAAAATCAAAGCCTTTTCGAATACTGCACATGTGGGGAATAATCACTTGTCTGTTTCATATGGTGTTTCGTTTGGTGAATCAAAAACTTATGCACACCTGTGCAGTAAAATAAGTTCTATTTCAGAAGATCACTCTTTCAGTGTTTTAGTGAATAATATGTATATCTGAAAAGTAAGGAATCTCTTTCACATGGCCATTCGTTCATGGCCTCTGTGAAGAATACTCTCCTCAAAAATAGTCAAGTGTCTACTTTAAATGTCTACACATTCAGAGACTCTGTAGGTAATGAACACCTGGGCCATACACCTGAGTCTCTTTTTTAAGCCCACATTGTCAGTCTCATTCTTTTTTTTTTTTTTGCCAATCAATGAGAGCTTGTAAGGTTGCTGAGGTTGGTTGTCCTTGAACCCTTGGCCTCACCTTCGCAAGCGCCACGACATCCGGCCAGAGCCACTTTGGGCCCCCAGAGTCTCATTCAATAATACACACCTGGAAAAGAGTTAAGAGTCTACTTCAGGTATGTCTTTTTTTGTAAAGTTTCTGTTCATATCCTTTGCCCATTTTTGAATGGGCTTGTTTGTTTTTTTTCTGTAAATCTGTTTGAGTTCTTTGTAAATTCTGGATATCAGCCCTTTGTCAGATGTGTAAACTGCAAAGATTTTTTCCCATTCTGATGGTTGCCGATTCACTCTAATGACTTTCTTTTGCTGTGCAGAAGCTGTGGAGTTTTATTAGGTCCCATTTGTCTATTTTGGCTTTTGTTGCCAATGCTTTTGGTGTTTTGTTCATGAAGTCCAACAAACATATGAAAAAGTGCTCATCATCATTGGTCATTAAAGAGATGCAAATCAAAACCACATTGAGATATCATCTCACACCAGTTCGAATGGCGATCATTAAAAAATCTGGAGACAGCAGATGCTGGAGAGGATGTGGAGAAATAGGAACACTCTTACACTGTTGGTGGGAGTGTAAATTAGTTCAACCATTGTGGAAGACAGAGTGGCGATTCCTCAGGGACCTAGAAATAGAAATTCCATTTGACCCAGCAATTCCATTACTGGGTATCTATCCAAAAGACTATAAATCGTTCTACTATAAGGACACATGCACACGAATGTTCATTGCAGCACTGTTTACAATAGCAAAGAACTGGAACCAACCCAAATACCCATCGATGATAGACTGGACTGAGAAAATGTGGCACATATACACCATGGAATATTATGCAGCAATCAAAAATGATGAGTTTGTGTCCTCTGTAAGGACATGGATGAATCTGGAGAACATCATTCTCAGCAAACTGACACAAGAACAGAAAAAGAAATACTGCATATACTCACTCATAGGTGGGTGAGAAAAATGAGAACACATGGACACAGAGAGGCGGTCTACTATACACTGGGGACTGTTGGGGGAAATGGGGGAGGGACAGCAGGGGGGCTGGGGGCATAGCCTGGGGATAAATACCAAGTGTGGGTGAAGGGGAGGAAGGCAGCAAAGCACACTGCCATATGTGTACCTATGCAACTATCTTGCATCTTCTGCACATGTACCCCAAAACCTATAATGCAATAAAAACTAAAAAAAAAAATTAAAAAAAAGAGTCTACTTCATGTAGCCACTCATTTAGAGCCTCATTGAATAATGCACACCAGGGTAATAGTCGAGAATGTTTTATATGGCCACTCATTTTGTGACTCACTGAGTGATATACACCTGTAGAATCCTAAGAATTCTATTTGACACTTCCACGCATTTAGCACCTCATAGAATAATTCACAATGGAGCAATAGTCAGGTGTCTATTTTATGTAGTCTATCACTCAAACTTTCAGTGAATAATAAACTTCTATGGAGTAATCAGGACGCTGTTTAAGATAGCCACGAATTCAGTGCCTTCCTGAATGATACACCCCTGGGTAATTGCCTGGTGTCTATTTCATATAAACTCTAATTTTGTGTATCGTTGAGTAATACACACCTGGAGCAGTGTCAGGAGTCTATTTGGTATGGACACTCAACAGAACCTGTTTGATTAATGCACACATGGATAATAATGAGGAGTCTATGTCATACGGCTACTCATTCAGACAAACAGTGAATAATGCACATGTAAAGAAATTAGAAGTCTGATTCTTATGGACCCTCTTTCACAGCCTCACTGCATATTCCACACTTGTGATATAGTGCGGAGTCTTTTCTTAATGGCCACTCATTCAGAGAATCACTAAATAATGCACACCTGCGGAATAGTCAGAAGTCTCTTTCCTATGGCCACTTGTTAAAGCCTCAATAAGTGTACACACCTGGGGAAATAGCCAGGACTTAACCTTATCCCCTAATTCAGAGTTTCACTAAATAATGCACACCTGTGGAATAGTCAGGAGACTCTTTCCTATGGCCACTCGTTAAGAGCCTCACTAAGTGTACACACCTGGGGCAATAGTCAGGATTTACCTATATCCCATCATTCAGAGTCTCACTGAATAATGCACACCTTTGGAATAGTCAGGAGACTTTTTCATGAGGCCTCTAATTCGGAGTGTCACTGAATAATGTGATGTAGTCAGGAGTCTATTTCATGTAGACACATATTCAGAGCCACAGTGAATAAAACAGGCCCTTTATGTTGTAAGAAATCTAATTAATATGGCCACATCTTCTGAGCCTCACTGAATAATACACACCTGGAAGATAATTTGGAGTCTGTTTCGATGGACATTCATTCAGAGCCTCGGTAAATAATGTACACCTTTGGAGTAGCCAGCAGTCTATTTTCCTAGGACACTCATTCATAGCCTCAGTGGATAATATCCACGTGGGGATTAGTCCGGATTTCAATTTATATGGCCAATGACTCGTATCCTCAGTGAAAAATGCACAAATCTAAAGTACTCAGCAGTCTATTTCATATAGACACTCATTCAGGGATTCACTAAATAATACAAATATTTAATATAGCAGCATCCTGTTTCATGTGGTCACACAAAATGAGCCTCACTGAGTAAGGCACACCTATGGAAGTGTTCGGAGTCTACTTTATATAGCCTCTCATTTAAAGCCTCAGGGAGTAATGCACACGTGCAGAATAGACACTAGACTATTTTATACGGCCACAAAATCAAAGCCTGAGTGAGTAATAAACAACTTTTGAATAGTCACTTGTCTATTTTACATGCCCAAATATTTAGAGTTAGAGTCAATAATACACGACTGTGCAAAAGTCAGAAAACAATTTCATATGGCCAAAGTTTCAGAGCCTCAGTGAATAATACATCCTGGGAAATACTCAGGACGCTATTACATGTGGCATCAATTTTAGAGCATCCTTGAATAAGAAACACCTCTATTGTAGTCAGAATTCGATTTCGTATAGCCACATATTCAGACGCTAACTGAATAACATACACCATGGGAAAAGTTAAAATTCTATTTCGTATAGCCACTCATTTAAAGCCAAAAGTCAAAACGCACGCCTTAGGAGAATTCAGGAGGCTCTATTTTATGGCCAATCATTCAGAGCTTCACAGAATAATACAGACATATGAAAACGTCAGGAGTGTATTTCACATGGCCACTTATTCAGAACCTCAATGAGAAATCATATATATCTGGAACATACTCAAGATTATACTATATATAGCTACTTATTCACAGACTCACTGAATAATGCACAGCTAAGGAATAGTCTGGAGACTATTTGATATTAGTCTTCACCCAGCGACTAAGTGGACAATGCAGAACTGAAAAGTAGTCAAGAGGATAGAGTCAGAGGTTTATGTTATGTGGCCACTCGTTCAGAATCTCACTGAAGAATACACATCTTGGGAATAGTCAGTGTCCAAGTCATATGGACACTCAATCACAGCATTACCGAATGATGGACAATGGGCAATAGTAAGGAGTCTATTTCATATGGCCTGTCATTTGGAGCTTCAGTGCATAATAAACAGCTGTGGAGTAGTCAGGACCTTTTTCTGGTAGCCACAAATTAAGCAGCTCCGTGAATGATACACACATGTGTCAGAGTCAGGAGACTATTTGACATAGACACTCATACAGGACCTTTTCGAATACTGCACATGTGGGGAATAATCACTGGTCTGTTTCATATGATGATTAGTTTGGAGAATCAAAAAATAACGCACACCTGTTGAGTAAAATGGGTTCTATTTCATAAGGCCACTCTTTCAGTGTTTTAGTGAATAATATGTATATCTGATAAGTCAGAAATCTCTTTCACATGGCCACCCGTTCAGGGCCTCTGTGAAGAAAACTCCCCTCAAAAATAGTCAAGGGTCTACTTCAAATGGCTACACATTCAAAGTCTCTGTACATAATGAACACCTGGACAATACACCTGAGTCTCTTTTTAATGCCCACTTAGTCAGAGACTCATTCAATAATACACAACAATGAAAGATTTAAGAGTCTACTTCATGTAGTTTCTCATTTAGAGCCTCAGTGAATAATGCACACCAGGGTAATAGTCAAGCATTTCTTATATGGCCACTCATTTTGTGCCTCACTGAGTGATATACACCTGAAGAATCCTCAGGATTCTATTTGATGCTACCACTCATTTAGAACCTTATTGAATAATTCAAAATAGAGAAATAGTCAGGTGTCTATTTTATATGGTCTATCATTCAAAGTTTCAGTGAATAGTAAACTGCTATGGAATAATCAGGTCGCTGTTTAACATAGCCATGAATTAAGTGCCTTGATGAATAATACGCACCTGTGTGATAGTCCGGAGTCTATTTCATATGAACTCTAATTTTGTGTAAAGCTGAGTTATACACAGCTCGGGCAGGGTCAGGAGTCTATTTGGTATGCACACTCAAACAGAGCCTGTTTGATTAATGCACACATGGATAATAATGAGGAGTCTATGTCATATGGCTACTCATTCAGACAAACTGTGAATAATGCCCATGTGGAGTAATTAGAAGTCTGCTTCATATGGCCAATCTTTCACAGCCTCCCTGAATATTACCCAATTGTGATATAGACTAGAGTCTACTTTTTATGGTTCCTCATTCAGAGAATCACTAAATAATGCAAACCTGCGTAATAGTCAGAAGTCTCTTTTCTATGGCCACTCGTTAAGAGCCTCACTAAGTGTACATAGGTGCAGAAATAGTCAGGATTTTTTTTTTTTTGGAGAAAACCACTTTTAATTGAAAAATAAAGCAATACATCTCAAATAAGACTGTTTAACAACAGAAACTGTAATTTGTTGAAATAGCTTTCCTAAGTGGTACTGTGAAATTAAGGTATTGGAGTATCAATACAGTTTCCCTCATTTAATCCTGATTCAGCTATAAGCAATATTAAAAATAAGAACTTTTCCCCGTAAATTTAATTTCCATAAATTAAATCTGTAAAGTCTATCCCTATTCCCAACTCACTAACAAAAGGAGGAGAAATTTTAAATAATCATTTCCATATTGAGAAATTCCCAGATAAAAGCAAATAAAGTCAGTATTTTCCTTATGAAAAAGCTGATATGTGAGACACACAAGACTACCAGTGATACTTAACTCATTCACAAAACTTCAAAACACAATTCTATCAAGATGAGCTCTCCTACAATTTTCCTTTAAAGAAGTTCCCAAATCCCAAAATGGTTTAACTTAACATATTGGATGTATTAAACTTTGAAAGAAACTATGAAAGTTATTGCTTTAAACTGGAAAAAACTATGGTCAAAAGTATCTTAAAAAGGACTTGTTTTGAAAATTACACCCATGTAACTGCAGAGAAAATGCTCAAGCACATACATAGTAAACATCACCCTATAAAATGACAAAACAAAGGCATATGTTCATTAAGACATATGGCTTTTTTTGTGGTTGTTATTATAATCCATAAATAAAGTCATTACTGTTTGATTGAAAAAGGTTTTACAAAACTCCACTTCAAAATTAACATTTTATTAAATCAAGTTAAAAATGTTCAGTGTAAAAAGTCAAGAAGGGTTTTAACAAAACCAAAATATACCTTTTTTATACAATATATATTAGCAGCAAACTACTTCTGAAATTCTCTTTTATGTTCTTTTAGTAATTTTAAAGAGAGCATAAAACAATTTATTATTAGTATGGAATGTCAGTGAATCTACTTTTCGTCCTTTATTCTGTGATTTGGGCCTTCTACAAAATATGATTCTCATTAATGAATACTAAGAAGAAACCCAGTTTTGACTAAAAAGTAGTGAAACAGAATGGTTGGTAGAATCTTTCTCACTACATCACGGTCACACATTATATTTGAGAATAACAAATGAGCACCATATAAATAGGTAATTGTGTCTGTGTAAACTCAACTTTTAAGGTGTTAATAGCAGCCAACCAGATCATTTAGCAATGTGACTGTTACTTTTAAAAATATGGTGATATACAAAATTTTAACAAATCAGGTAAACACTTCAACCCCTATTGCTTGTCCATTTAAAAAATCCTTAATAGAAATTCTATATATAACCTGACAAACTGCATACACACATATATGTGTGTGTATGTATGCATACATATACATCTTTAGCTTTGAATAAATTTCTAAACTGAGATGAAGTCAAATTTCTCATTTGTATCTTGTAGAATACAGTAATACAGTATCACCAACTGAAAGTTTCAGTGAATAATACACATCTAAAGTAATTAGAAATCTGATTCTTAATGACACTCTTTCACAGCCTCACTGAATAATACACATCTAAAGTAATTAGAAGTCTGATTCTTAATGACACTCTTTCACAGCCTCACTGAATATTACACACTTGTGATATAGTCTGGAGTCTATTTGGTATGGACACTCAAACAGAGCCTGTTTGATTAATGCACACATGGAAAATAATGAGGAGTCTATGTCATATGGCTACTCATTCAGACAAACAGTGAATAATACACATCTAAAGTAATTAGAAATCTGATTCTTAATGACACTCTTTCACAGCCTCACTGAATAATACACATCTAAAGTAATTAGAAATCTGATTCTTAATGACACTCTTTCACAGCCTCACTGAATAATGTGGTGTAGTCAGGAGTCTATTTTATATAAACTCCAATTTTGTGTATCGCTGATTAATACACAGCTGGGGCAGTGTCAGGAGTCTATTTTATATGGTCTATCATTCAAAGTTTCAGTGAATAATACACATCTAAAGTAATTAGAAGTCTGATTCTTAATGACACTCTTTCACAGCCTCACTGAATAATACACACCTGGGGAAATAGTCAGGATTTACCATTATCCCTCATTCAGAGTCTCACTAAATAATGCACACCTGTGGAATAGTCAGGAGATGTTTTTATGTGGCCTCTAATTCAAAGTGTCACTGAATAATGTGGTGTAGTCAGGAGTCTATTTGGTATGGACACTCAAACAGAGCCTGTTTGATTAATGCACACATGGATAATAATGAGGAGTCTATGTCATATGGCTACTCATTCAGACAAACAGTGAATAATACACATCTAAAGTAATTAGAAGTCTGATTCTTAATGACACTCTTTCACAGCCTCACTGAGTATTACACACTTGTGATATAGTCTGGAGTCTATTTTTATGGCCACTCATTAAGAGCCTCACTAAGTGTACACACCTGGGGCAGTGTCAGGAGTCTATTTTATATGGTCTATCATTCAAAGTTTCAGTGAATAATACACATCTAAAGTAATTAGAAGTCTGATTCTTAATGACACTCTTTCACAGCCTCACTGAATAATACACATCTAAAGTAATTAGAAGTCTGATTCTTAATGACACTCTTTCACAGCCTCACTGAATAATACACATCTAAAGTAATTAGAAATCTGATTCTTAATGACACTCTTTCACAGCCTCACTGAATAATACACATCTAAAGTAATTAGAAATCTGATTCTTAATGACACTCTTTCACAGCCTCACTGAATAATACACATCTAAAGTAATTAGAAATCTGATTCTTAATGACACTCTTTCACAGCCTCACTGAATAATGTGGTGTATTCAGGAGTCTATTTCATATAGACACTCATTCAGAGAATCACAAAATAATGCACACCTGTGGAATAGTCAGGAGACTTTTCATGTGGCCTCTAATTTAGAGTGTCACTGAATAATGTGGTGTATTCAGGAGTCTATTTTATATGGTCTATCATTCAAAGTTTCAGTGAATAATACACACCTGGGGCAGTGTCAGGAGTCTATTTTATATGGTCTATCATTCAAAGTTTCAGTGAATAATACACATCTAAAGTAATTAGAAATCTGATTCTTAATGACACTCTTTCACAGCCTCACTGAGTATTACACACTTGTGATATAGTCTGGAGTCTATTTGGTATGGACACTCAGACAGAGCCTGTTTGATTAATGCACACATGGATAATAATGAGGAGTCTATGTCATATGGCTACTCATTCAGACAAACAGTGAATAATACACATCTAAAGTAATTAGAAATCTGATTCTTAATGACACTCTTTCACAGCCTCACTGAATAATGCACATGTGGAGTAATTAGAAGTCTGATTCTTAATGACACTCTTTCACAGCCTCACTGAATAATACACATCTAAAGTAATTAGAAGTCTGATTCTTAATGACACTCTTTCACAGCCTCACTGAATAATACACATCTAAAGTAATTAGAAATCTGATTCTTAATGACACTCTTTCACAGCCTCACTGAATAATACACATCTAAAGTAATTAGAAATCTGATTCTTAATGACACTCTTTCACAGCCTCACTGAATAATGCACACCTGTGGAATAGTCAGAAGTCTCTTTCCTATGGCCACTCATTAAGAGCCTCACTAAGTGTACACACCTGGGGAAATAGTCAGGATTTACCATTATCCCTCATTCAGAGTCTCACTAAATAATGCACACCAGGGTAATAGTCGAGCATTTTTATATGGCCACTCATTAAGAGCCTCACTAAGTGTACACACCTGGGGAAATAGTCAGGATTTACCATTATCCCTCATTCAGAGTCTCACTAAATAATGCACACCTGTGGAATAGTCAGAAGTCTCTTTCCTATGGCCACTCATTAAGAGCCTCACTAAGTGTACACACCTGGGGCAGTGTCAGGAGTCTATTTTATATGGTCTATCATTCAAAGTTTCAGTGAATAATACACACCTGGGGAAATAGTCAGGATTAACTTTATACCCTCATTCCGAGTCTCACTAAATAATTCAAGCCTGTGGAATAGTCAGGAGATGTTTTCATGTGGCCTCTAATTTAGAGTGTCACTGAATCATGTGATGTAGTCAGGAGTCTATTTCATATGAACTCTAATTTTGTGTATCGCTGATTAATACACAGCTGGGGCAGTGTCAGGAGTCTATTTCATGTAGACACATATTCAGAGCCACAGTGAATAAAACAGGCCCTTTATGTTGTAAGAAATCTAATTAATATGGCCACATCTTCTGAGCCTCACTGAATAATGTGGTGTAGTCAGGAGTCTATTTTATATGGCCACAAAATCAAAGCCTGAGTGAGTAATACACACCTGGGGAAATAGTCAGGATTAACTTTTATACCCTCATTCCGAGTCTCACTAAATAATTCAAGCCTGTGGAATAGTCAGGAGATGTTTTTATGTGGCCTCTAATTCAAAGTGTCACTGAATAATGTGGTGTATTCAGGAGTCTATTTTATATAAACTCCAATTTTGTGTATCGCTGATTAATACACAGCTGGGGCAGTGTCTGGAGTCTATTTGGTATGGACACTCAGACAGAGCCTGTTTGATTAATGCACACATGGAAAATAATGAGGAGCCAATGTCATACGGCTACTCATTGAGACAAACAGTGAATAATACACATCTAAAGTAATTAGAAATCTGATTCTTAATGACACTCTTTCACAGCCTCACTGAGTATTACACACTTGTGATATAGTCTGGAGTCTATTGTTTATGGCAACCAATTCAGAGAATCACAAAATAATGCACAACTGTGAAATAGTCAGCAGTCTCTTTCCTCTGGCCACTCGTTAAGAGCCTCACTAAGTGTACACACCTGGGGAAAGAGTCAGGATTTACCATTATCCCCTCATTCAGAGTCTCACTAAATAATGCACACCTGTGGAATAGTCAGGAGTCTCTTTCCTATGGCCACTCGTTAAGAGCCTCACTAAGTGTACACACCTGGGGAAATAGTCAGGATTTACCTATATCCCTTCATTCAGAGTCTCACTAAATAATGCACACCTGTGGAATAGTCAGGAGACTTTGTCATGTGGCCTCTAATTTAGAGTGTCACTGAATCATGTGATGTAGTCAGGAGTCTATTTCATGTAGACACATATTCAGAGCCACAGTGAATAAAACAGGCCCTTTATGTTGTAAGAAATCTAATTAATATGGCCACATCTTCTGAGCCTCACTGAATAATACACACCTGGAGAATAATTTGGAGTCTATTTTCTATGGACATTCATTCAGAGCCTCGGTAAATAATGTACACCTGTGGAGTAGCCAGGAGTCTATTTTATTAGGACACTCATTCATAGCCTCAGTGGATAATATGCACGTGTGGGTATGTCAGGATTCCAATTTATATGGCCACTGACTTTTCACCTCAGTGAAAAATGCACAAATCTAAAGTACTCAGCAGTCTATTTCATATAGACACTCATTTGTAGATTCACTAAATAATACAAATATTTAATATAGCAGCATCCTGTTTCATATGGTCACACAAAATGAGCCTCACTGAGTAAGGCACACCTAGGGAAGTGTTAGGAGTCTACTTGAAATAGCCTCTCATTTACAGCCTCAGGGAATAATGCACATATGTGGAATAGACACTAGACTATTTTATTTGGCCACAAAATCAAAGCCTGAGTGACTAATACACAACTGTGGGATAGTCACTTGTCTATTTTACATGCCCAAATATTTACAGTGAGACTCAATAATACACGCCTGTGGACAAGTCAGAAAACAGTTTCAAATGTCCAAAGTTTCAGTGCCTCAGTGAAGAATACATACCTGGGAAATTCTCAGGACGCTGTTACATGTGGCACCAATTTCAGAGCTTCCTTGAATAAGAAATTCTTTTATTGTTGTCAGAATTCTATTTTCTATAGTCACATATTCAGAGCCTTATTGAATAACATACACCTTGGGAAAAGTTAAAATTCTATTTCGTATAGCCACTCATTTAGAGCCAAATGTAAAAACGCACACCTGAGAAGCATTCAGGAGGCTCTATTTTATGGCCACTCATTCATTCACAGAATAATACAGAACTATGAAAATGTCAGGAGTTTATTTCACACGGCCACTTATTCAGAACCTCACTGAGGAATCATATATATCTGGAAAATACTCAGGATTACCATATATATCGCCACTTATTCACAGATTCACTGAATAATGCACAGCTAAGGAATAGTCTGGAGACTATTTGATATGAGTTTTCACCCAGTGACTCAGTGGACAATGCAGAACTGAAAAATATTCAAGAGCATAGAGTCAAGGGTTTATCTTATGTGGTCACTCGTTAAGAAACTCACTGAATAATACACACCTTGGGAATAGTCAGTGTCCAAGTCATATGGACACTCAATCACAGCATTACAGAATAATGCACAATGGGGCAATAGTAAGGAGTCTATTTAATATGGCCTGTCATTCGGACTTCAGTGCATAATAAACAGCTGTGGAGTAGACAGGACCCTATTTAAGGTAGCCCCAAATTAAGCAGCTCCGTGAATGATACACACATGTATCAGAGTCAGGAGACTATTTCACATAGACACTCACACAGAATCTTTTCAAATACTGCACATGTGGGGAATAATCACTAGTCTGTTTCATATGATGATTAGTTTGGAGAATCAAAAAATAATGCACACCTGTTGAGTAAAATGGGTTCTATTTCATAAGGCCACTCTTTCAGTGTTTCAGTGAATAATATGTATATCTGATAAGTCAGGAATCTCTTTCACATGGCCACTGGTTCATTGCCTCTGTGAAGAATAGTCCCCTACAAAATAGTCAAGGGTCTACTTCAAATGGCTACACATTCAAAGTCTCTGTATGTAATGAACACCTGGGCAATACACCTGAGTCTCTTTTTTATGCCCACTTAGACAGAGACTCATTCAATAATACACAACAAAGAAAGATTTAAGAGTCTACTTCATGTAGCCACTCATTTAGAGCCTCAGATTATTATGCACACCTGGGTAAGAGTCGAGCATTTCTTATATGGCCACTCATTTTGTGCCTCACTGAGTGATATACACCTGAAGAATCCTCAGGATACTTTGATACTGTGCATTTGACTATTCCCAAAGTTGTATACTTTGATACAACCACTCATTTAGAACCTTACTGTATAATTCACAATGGAGCAATAGTCAGGTGTCTATTTTATATGGTCTATCATTCAAAGTTTCAGTGAATAGTAAACTTCTATGGAGTAATCCGGACGCTGTTTAACATAGCCATGAATTAAGTGCCTTGCTGAATGATACGCACCTGTGTGATACTCAGGAGTCTATTTCATATGAACTCTAATTTTGTGAATCGCTGAGTAATACACACCTGGGGCAGTGTCAGGAGTCTTTTTGGTATGGACACTCAAACAGAGCCTGTTTGATTAATGCACACATAGACAAAAATGTGGAGTGTATGTCATACAGTTACTCATTCAGACAAACTGTGAATAATGCACATGTGGAGTAATTAGAAGTCTGTTTAATATGGCCCCTCTTTCACAGCCTCACTGAATATTAAACATTTGTGATATAGTCTGGAGTCTATTTTTTATGGCCACTCATTCAGAGAGTCACTAAATAATGGAAACCTGCGGAATAGTCAGAAGTCTTTTTTCTATGGCCACTGGTTAAGAGCCTCACTAAGTGTGCACACCTGGAGAAATAATCAGGATGAACATTTATCCCATCATTCAGAGTCTCACTAAATAATGCACACCTGTGGAATAGTCAGGAGACTTTTACATGTGGCCTCTAATTTGGGGTGTCACTGAATAATGTGGTGTAGTTAGGAGTCTATTTCATGTAGAGACATATTCAGAGCTTCAGTGTATAAGACAGACACTTGATATGGTAAGGAATCTAATTGTTATGAAAATATATTCTGAACCTCACTGAATAATACACACCTGGGGAAAAATTTGGAGTCTATTTTCGATGGACATATATTCAGAGCCTTGGAAAATGATGTACACCTGTGGAGAAGACAGGAGTCTATTTTATTAGGACACTCATTCATAGCCACAGTGGATAATATGCACGTGTGGATTAGTCAGGATTCCATTTAATATGGCCATTGACTCATAACTTCAGTGAAAGATGCAAACATGTAAAATACTTAGCAGTTCTATTTCATATAAACACTCATTCAGAAATTCACTGAATAAAAAAATATTTGAGATAGACAGCATCCTGTCTCATATGGTTAAACAAAAAGATACTCACTGAGTAATGCACAACAGGGGAAGTGTTAGGAGTCTACTTTATATAGCCTTTAATTTACAGAATCAGGACATAATGCACATGTGTGGAATAGACACTAGTCTATTTTATATTGCTGCAAAATCAAAGCCTTTTCAAATACTACACATCTGGAAAATAATCACTTGTCTGTTTCATATGGTGTTTCGTTTGGTGAATCAAAAACTTATGCACACCTGTGGAGTAAAATGGGTTCTATTTCAGAAAGCCACTCTTTCAGTGTTTTAGTGAATAATATGTATATCTGAAAAGTAAGGAATCTGTTTCACATGACCACTCATTCAGGGCCTCTGTGAAGAATACTCTCCTCAAAAATAGTCAAGTGTCTACTTTAAATGGCAACACATTCAGAGACACTGTAAGTAATGAACACCTGGGCAATACACCTGAGTCTGTTTTTTATGCCCACTTAGTCAGCGTCTCACTCAATAATACACACCTGGGGAAGAGTTAAGAGTCTACTTCATGTAGCCACTCATTTAGAGCCTCAGTGAACAATGCACACCAGGGCAATAGTCGAGAATTTTTTATATGGCCACTCATTTTGTGCCTCAGTGAGTAATATACACCTGAAGAATCCTAAGGATTCTATTTGATACTACCATGCATTTAGCACCTTATTGAATAATTCACAATGGAACAATAGTCAGGTGTCTATTTTGTATGGCCTATCACTCAAAGTTTCAGTGCATCACAAACTTCTATGGAGTAATCAGGACGCTGTTTAAGATAGCCACGAATTCAGAACCTTCATGAATGCTACACACCTGGGTAATAGCCTGGCGTCTAATTTATATGAACTGTAATTTTATGTATCGTTGAGTAATACACACCTTGGCAGTTTCAGGAGTCTATTTTGTATGGACACTCAAACAGAACCTGTTTGCTTAAAGCACATATGTATAATAATGAGGAGTCTATGTCATATGGCTACTCATTCAGACAAACATTGAATAATGCACATGTAGAGTAATTAGATGTCTGATTTTTATGGACCCTCTTTCACAGCCGCACTGAATATTCCACACTTGTGATATAGTGTGGAGTCTCTTTTATGTGGCCACCCATTCAGAGAATCACTAAATAATTCACACCTGCGGAATAGTCAGAAGTCTCTTTCCTATGGCCACTCATTAAGAGCCTCACTAAGTGTACACACCTGGGGAAATAGTCAGGATTTACCTGTATCCTTTCATCCAGAGTCTCACTAAGTAATGCACACCTGTGAATAGTCAGGAGACTTTTCATGTGGCCTCTAAATCAGTGTCACTGAATCATGTGATATAGTCAGGAGTCTATTTAATGTAGACACATATTCAGAGCGACAGTGAATAAACAGGCCCTTTATGTTGTAAGGAATCTAATTACTATGGCCACATCTTCTGAGCCTCACTGAATAATACACTTTTGGATAATAATTTGGAGTCTTTTTCTATGGACATTCATTCAGAGCCTTGGTAAATAATGTACACCTTTGGAGTAGCCAAAAGTCTATTTTATTAGGACACTCATTCATAGCCTCACTGGATGATATGCACGTGTGGATTAGTCAGGATTCCAATTTATATAGCCACTGACTTGTCAGCTCTGTGAAAAAATGCACAAATATAAAGTACACAGCAGTCTATTTCATATAGACACTCATTCAGAGATTCATTCTCTGTTGAATAGTACAACACAGAATGAATATTCCAGACAGGCTCATTCTGTGTATTAAATAATACAAATATATAATATAGCAGCATCCTGTTTTATATGGTCACACAGAATGAGCCTCATTGATTCAGGCACACCTAGGGAATTGTTAGAAGTCTACTTTAAATAGCCTCAGAGAATAATGCACACGTGTGGAATAGACACTAAACTATTTTATATGTCCACAAAATCAAAGCCTGAGTGAGTAATACACAACTTTGGAATAATCACTTGTCTATTTTACATGCCCAAATATTTAGAGTCAGAGTCAATAATACAAGCCTGTGGACAATTCAGAAAACAGTTTCAAATGGCCAAAGTTTCAGAGCCTCAGTGAATAATACATACCTGGGAAATTCTCAGGACTCTATTACATGTGGCATCAATTTCAGAGCTTCCTTGAATAAGAAACACATCTATTGTAGTCAGAATTTTTATATGGCCACATCTTCTGAGCCTCACTGAATAATACACACCTGGGGAAGAGTTAAGAGTCTACTTCATGTAGCCACTCATTTAGAGCCTCAGTGAATAATGCACACCTGTGGAGTAGCCAGGAGTCTATTTTGTATGGACACTCAAACAGAACCTGTTTGCTTAAAGCACATATGTATAATAATGAGGAGTCTATGTCATATGGCTACTCATTCAGACAAACATTGAATAATGCACATGTAGAGTAATTAGATGTCTGATTTTTATGGACCCTCTTTCACAGCCGCACTGAATATTCCACACTTGTGATATAGTGTGGAGTCTCTTTTATGTGGCCACCCATTCAGAGAATCACTAAATAATTTACACCTGCGGAATAGTCAGAAGTCTCTTTCCTATGGCCACTCATTAAGAGCCTCACTAAGTGTACTCACCTGGGGAAATAGCCAGGATTTACCATTATCCCCTCATTCAGTGTCTTACTAAATAATGCACACCTGTGGAATAGTCAGAAGTCTCTTTCCTATGGCCACTCATTAAGAGCCTCACTAAGTGTACACACCTGGGGAAATAGTCAGGATTTACCTATATCCTTTCATCCAGAGTCTCACTAAGTAATGCACACCTGTGTAATAGTCAGGAGACTTTTCATGTGGCCTCTAAATCGGAGTGTCACTGAATCATGTGATATAGTCAGGAGTCTATTTAATGTAGACACATATTCAGAGCGACAGTGAATAAACAGGCCCTTTATGTTGTAAGGAATCTAATTAGTATGGCCACATCTTCTGAGCCTCACTGAATAATACACTTTTGGATAATAATTTGGAGTCTTTTTCTATGGACATTCATTCAGAGCCTTGGTAAATAATGTACACCTTTGGAGTAGCCAAAAGTCTATTTTATTAGGACACTCATTCATAGCCTCACTGGATAATATGCACGTGTGGATTAGTCAGGATTCCAATTTATATAGCCACTGACTTGTCAGCTCTGTGAAAAAATGCACAAATATAAAGTACACAGCAGTCTATTTCATATAGACACTCATTCAGAGATTCATTCTCTGTTGAATAGTACAACACAGAATGAATATTCCAGACAGGCTCATTCTGTGTATTAAATAATACAAATATATAATATAGCAGCATCCTGTTTTATATGGTCACACAGAATGAGCCTCATTGATTCAGGCACACCTAGGGAATTGTTAGAAGTCTACTTTAAATAGCCTCTAATTTACAGCCTCAGAGAATAATGCACACGTGTGGAATAGACACTAAACTATTTTATATGTCCACAAAATCAAAGCCTGAGTGAGTAATACACAACTTTGGAATAGTCACTTGTCTATTTTACATGCCCAAATATTTAGAGTCAGAGTCAATAATACACGCCTGTGGACAATTCAGAAAACAGTTTCAAATGGCCAAAGTTTCAGAGCCTCAGTGAATAATACATACCTGGGAAATTCTCAGGACTCTATTACATGTGGCATCAATTTCAGAGCTTCCTTGAATAAGAAACACATCTATTGTAGTCAGAATTCTCTTTGCTATAGCCACATATTCAGAGCCTAACTGAATAACATACACCTTGGGAAAAGTTAAAATTCTGTTTCGTATAGCCACTCATTTAAAGCCGAATGTAAAAACGCACGACTGAGGAGCATTCAGGAGGCTCTATTTTATGGCCACCCATTCAGAGCTTCACAGAATAATACAGACCTATGAGAACATCAGGAGTGTATTTCACATGGCCACTTGTTCAGAACCTCAGTGAGGAATCATATATACCTGGAAAATACTCAGGATTATACTATATATAGCCACTAATTCGCAGACTCACTGAAAAATGCACAGCTAATTAATAGTCTGGAGACCATTTGATATGACTCTTCACACAGGGACTCAGTGGACAATGCAGAACTGAAAAATAGTCAAGAGGATAGAGTCAAGGGTTTACGTTATGTGGTCCCTCATTCAGAATCTCACTGAAGAATACACACCTTGAAAATAGTCAGTGTCCAAGTCATATAGACACTCAATCACAGCATTACTGAATAATGCACAATGGGGCAATATTCAGAAGTCTATTTCATATGGCCTGTCTTTCGGAGCTTAAGTGCATAAAAAACAGCTGTGGAGTAGTCTGGACCCTATTTAAGGTAGCTCCAAATTAAGCAGCTCCGTGAATGATACACAGATTTGTCAGAGTCAGGAGACTATTTGACATATACACTCATAGAACAAGTTTTGTAATACTGCACATGTGGGGAATAATCACTAGTCTCTTTCATATGCTGATTAGTTTAGAGAATCAAAAAATAAGGCACACCTGTTGAGTAAAATGAGTTCTATTTTATAAGGCCACTCTTTCAGTGTTTTAGAGAATAATATGTATATCTGATAAGTCAGGAATCTCTTTCACATGGCCACTCATTCATGGCCTCTGTGAAGAATACTCCCCTCAAAAATAGTCAAGGGTCGACTTCAAATGGTTACACATTCAAAGTCTCTTTATGTAATGAACACCTGGGCAATACACCTGAGTCATCTTTTATGCCCACTCAGTCAGAGACTCATTCAATAATACACAACAAAGGAAGATTTAAGACTCTACTTCATGTAGCCACTTATTTAGAGCCTGAGATAATTATGTGCACCAGGGTATTAGTCGAGCATTTTTTATATGGCCACTAATTTTGTGCCTCACTGAGTGATATACAACTGAAGAATCCTCAGGATTCTATTTGATACTACCACTCATTCAGAGTTTCACTAAATAAAGCACACCTGTGGAATAGTCAGGAGACATTTTCGTGTGTCCTCCAATTCAGAGTGTCACTGAATAATGTGGTGTAGTCAGGTGTCTATTTCATGTAGACACATATTCAGAGCTTCAGCTTATAAGACAGACATTTGATATATTAAGGATTCTAATTGATATGGAAACATATTCTGAGCCTCACTGAATAATACACACCTGGGGAATAATTTGGAGTCTACTTTCGATGGACATATATTCAGAGCCTTGGAAAATGATGTACACCTGTAGAGAAGACAGGAGTCTATTTTATTAGGACACTCATTCATAGCCTCAGTTGACAATATGCACGTGTGGATTAGTCAGAATTCCATTTTATATGGCCACTAATTTGTAACCTCAGTGAAAAATGCAAAAATGTAAAATACTTCGTAGTCTATTTCATATAGACACTCATTCAGAGATTCAATGAATAATACAAATATTTGAGATAGACAGCATCCTGTTTCATATGGTTAAACAAAAAGAACCTCACTGAGCAATGGACACGAGGGGAAGTGTTAGGAGTATACTTTATATAGCCTTTAATTTGCAGAATCAGGAAATAATGCACAAGTGTGGAATAGACACTAGTCTATTTTATATGGCCGCAAAATCAAAACCTTTTCGAATACTACACATGTGGGGAATAATCACCTGTCTGTTTCATATGGTGTTTCATTCGGTGAATCAAAAACTTATGCACACCTGTGGGGTAAAATGGGTTCTATTTCAGAAGGCCACTCTTTCAGGGTTTTAGTGAATAATATGTATATCTGAAAAGTAAGGAATCTCTTTCACATGGCCACTCGTTCAGGGCCTCTGTGAAGAATACACCCCTCAAAAATAGTCAAGGGTCTACTTCAAATGGTTACACATTCAAAGTCTCTTTATGTAATGAACACCTGGGCAATACACCTGAGTCTCTTTTATGCCCACTCAGTCAGAGACTCATTCAATAATACACAACAAAGGAAGATTTAAGACTCTACTTCATGTAGCCACTCATTTAGAGCCTCAGTGAATAATGCATATG
>JAKFGQ010000219.1:7500-39335 GCA_021498475.1 Saguinus midas | reverse complement strand
ACAGGGTTTTGCCATGGTGGCCAGGCTGCTTTCAAACTCCTGGCCTCAAGTGATCCACCTGCCTTGGCCTCCCAAAGTGCTGGGATTACAGGCAAGAGCCACCATGCTGGGCCTACTCAAGTGACTATTATTGAGCATGTGCTGTGTGCCAGTCACTGTTTTAGGCACTGGGGAAGGAGCAAGGAAGCAAATAGAGGGCTTCCTTGGAGAAATATAATAAATATGCAAATAGGCATGTGCTCTCAGAAGAAAACTGGAAGTAGGTTAGAGAGAGGCGGGTGTGAAGGATGACTTCTTTAGATGGGGTAGTCGGGAAATTCAGTATGTAACCAGAGTATGTAGCTGGGGCGTGCTGACACTGGGCACCTTCAGGAATGCATTTGTCGATAAGAGGCCGAGTTAAGTGGTACCAGCGGAGCCTGGGAATGCGGGTAGGTGCTGTCCAGTGCCCAGAGCCCCAGAGCCCCCATTACCTATATAAGTTGTATGTCTTTGTGACAACTTTACCCCTCGCACCTGACACTGCTTTATTTCATGTACCAGCTTATCTTTGAACTTTTGCTTACTCTGCTTTTGTGAAAATTTCCTGCAGCTAAGTTCTCCCTTTTAAAACTAGGGTATAAAAGACCACCGAACATTTTGTTAGGGGCCGAGAATTTTAAGGCCAGCCACCTCTCGGTCGCTGGCATAATAAAGGACTCATAATTCAATCTCACAGTGTGGTGCATTCTTTGACTCTCTCGGTACAACAATAAGGTCTTCTTTCTTTCTTTCTTTCTTTTTTCTTCTTCTTCTTCTTCTTCTTCTTCTTCTTCTTCTTCTTCTTCTCTTCTTCTTCTGCTTCTGCTTCTTCTGCTTCTTCCTTCTCCTCCTTCCTTCTTCTTCTTCCTCTTCCTTCCTCCTCCTCCTCCTTCTTCTTCCTTCTCCTCCTTCTTTTCTCCTTCCTTCTTCTCCTTCTTTTTGTAGTACTTTTTGCGATTCTCCTGCCTCAGCCTCCCGAGAGTAGCTGGGACTACAGGCACACGCCACCGTGCCCAGCTAACTCTTGGTGTTTTTAGTAGAGACGGGTTTCACCATGTTGACCGGGTGGTCTCGATCTTGACCTCGTGAGCCACCTGCCTTGGCCTCCCAAAGTGCTGGGATTACAGGCTTGAGCCACCACGCCCGGCCTGCAGAATGTATTTCAACGTAGTACCTTCATTTCATTCTTGAGGAATCAACATGTGAACATGACGTTTAGGTGGTGAAGTTTAGGATACGAACATAAGTGTCAAATAATATCATGCTTCCGTTTACTGAAAACATCACAGTTGTGACAGTCACACCTAACACTTTGGTGAAAGAAAGAGAGGAGACGGACCGGGTGTGACAGAGGTATGTTGATTTGAGAGTTGGAATAATCTATAGGCCTTCTGAGAAACTGCAGATGAAAATACGTCGAAAATGTCTGTAATATGGTGGTTTAGGTACATTTGTAGTGATCGCCATTGCATTCACGCACTCAGATAACTGCTGCTTCTGATCACTGAAAACTAGATTCAAAGTCATTGCTCAAGTTGATACTACCGATCCCTTAAAATAAAAGATAGTTTAAATCTGAAAGAAGATTAGGGGATTGGGGAGGGACAGTGGGGGCTGGGAGATAGCCTGGGGATGAATGCCAAGTGTGGGTGAAGGAGGAAGGCAGCAAAACACACTGCCATATGTGTACCTATGCAACTATCTTGCACGTTCTGCACATGTACCCCAAAACCTATAATGCAATAAAAATTTAAAAAAAAAATAAAAATCTGAAAAGAAGGCAAAGCATACTGGTTAGTCAATTACTTTTAGATATAATTGAGGCCACACTACCATACATACTCAGGTGCACGTATCTGTAATAATGCATACTGTGGTGCGGAGTTCATTCCAATTACCATATTTTATGTTGATTGGTCATCGACAGCATACGCTTTTCTGCTCCAAAAGAAATACCTCGATCCAACAAAATGGTTACATTTCATGTTCTTTAAAGACAGACAAACTAAATTTAAGGAGGAATTGGGTTTTCTTAATATCTCATTTTCAAGTTACTGATACGAATCTGCCAAAAAGAAACAATTGTGCGTTTTACCTAACATCAAATAATCTGCAGAGTTCCGAAGACAGATGCATTGCTTGTGCAGTTTCCAAAAGTAAATACAGGCTTGACTGAAAACATTCACATTCCCAGCTCTCTAAAGAAAACGTTCAAAAGAAAATGACAGAAAATGACCTCTAAGCTTCTGAATAGTCCACTTAGTTACATAAAGTATTTTCTGTCCCAACAGTTTCTCTACTTCAAAAGATATTTACTTCCTAAGTACATGACAAAGTCTTCATTTCAAACCATTCATTCAGTTTCCATGGTAACATTGCGAGATTCCTTCACCACGGTCACTCACCGCATTAGTTGACTGTGGAATTTCTCAGTCTTCTTTCCATCTTGAGCTTGCTCTGTTTCAGACACCAAACAAACTCGATCATCTGTTACTTGTGTGTTTAACACACGAGTTTCCATCAGAATGCCTGTAATTGAGAACCACACGTGCCTTCATAGGGTCAGCGAGGTAAAGCTTCTCCTCAGCAGGCAGCGTGGCTGAACTCCTCCCAGGTCTGATGCTGCGATCGTGGCCTGGAGTGCAAAAGTAAACAGAAGCAAGGCCACAGAACCCGGCTCAGCAAACTACCTAGAGTCGCCAACGGACGCAAAAGTCAGAAGGTCTTATTTTCTAGAAATTCATGAGGCCTCTTCTTCTTCTTCTTCTTCTTCTTCTTCTTCTTCTTCTTCTTCTTCTTCTTCTTCTTCTTTCTCTCTCTCTGTCTCTCTCTCTCTCTCTCTCTCTCTTACACCTTGTCCCCACTCTCTTCCCCCTCTCTCCCCCATCCCTCTCCCTCCTCCTTTCTTTTTAATATAAGCTCAGGTAGATCTAATCCAATCCCTTCCCAAGGCCTCAATTTTACTTTAGGAATCTCAGATTTGATCTCCATACAGAATCCTGTACAGGAGTGGTGAGTTGATTTCTGGACTTGAAACCTCATAGATGTTACACATTGATAAAGATTCAGGCCTGGCACGGTGGCTCATGACTGTCATCGCAGCACTTTGGGAGGCCGAGGTGGGCAGATCACCTGTGGTCAGGAATTGAGACCGTTCTGGCCAACGTGGTGAAACCCCCTCTTACAGAAAGACAAAACTTAGCCAGGCGCTGTGGCTCAAGTCTGTAATCCAAGCACTTTGGAGGCCAAGGTGGGCAGATCACCTGGGGTCGGGAATTCAAGACCGCCTGACTAACATGGTGAAACCCCATCTTTAGAAGAAAAAAAGACAAAAATTAGCCAGGTGTGGTGGTGCACGCCTGTAATCGCAGGTACTGGGAGGCTGAGGCAGGAGATTCACTTGAACCCGGGAGTCGGAGGTTGCAGTGAGTGAGCTGAGATCGCACCATGGCACTGCAGCCTGGTGGACAGAGTGAGACTCTCTGAAGAGAGAGAGAGAGAGAGAGAGAGAGAGAGAGAGACAGAGAGACAGAGAGACAGAGAGAGACAGAGAGAGAGAGAGAATTTAACCCTAAAATCTGGGTTTGCTTTCTCCGTGACTCGGTTGTGACCCAGACTTACTGCCCCGATAGATCGTGGCACCTCTGTTCAGCTAGGATGCTGGGAGGGTTTTCTCAGTCTGTATCTCCCCATGTCCTAATGACCCGTGACCGAGCCCTGTCCGCTCTCTCTCAAATATGTAACTCCAAACACTCCTCTCCATTTCCACAACTACACACGGCTCTTGCGGCACCACTGGCTCTTGGGAAAACATCCCAGATGGTGGTTTCAGCTTTTTGGCTATGAGGCCTGAGCCTGCTGACAACATTCCTGTTCAGCTACTATTTCTGTATTGTTAGCAGATACGGGTCGCACTGTGTTGGCCTGGCCACGATGGTCTCCATGTCTTGACCTCGTTATCCACCCTCTCTCTTCCCTCTCTCTCTCTGTCTCTCTCTGTCTCTATGCCTCTCTGTCTCTCTCTCTGTCCCCCCACCCCCACGTTATTGAAAACCTGTCTTTAGTAACAATAGTGTCTCTGTGTCTGTCTGTCTGTCTGTCTGTCTGTCTGTCTTTGCTGCCGCTGCTGCTGTTGTTTTTGTTTTAAAAGCTCACACGGCCACAGATTATGGTATCAAAAGCATTATAAAATATATGGAATTCTCTATCCATTGAGTACCCCTTTCCTCTCCTCTCTCTATCTCTCTTTAGCACACTCTCTCTCTCTCTCTCTCTCTCTCTCTCTCTCTCTGTATATATATATATATATATATATATATATATATACACACACACATATATATATATATACACATATATGTTTACACACACACACACACACACACACACACACACACACACACACACACATATATCTGATAATCTGATTTTTGTTGGCCAAAACTGGACTCTCTCTTTTTTTTTTGTTTTTTTTCTCGTTTTTGAGACAGAGTTTGCTGTGTTACCCAGACTGGAGTGCAATGGTGCGATCTCGGCTCACCACAACCTCCGCCTCCTGGGTTCAAGCAATACTCCTGCCTCAGCCTCCCGAATAGCTGGGATTACAGGCATGGGCCACAACCATGCCCAGCTAAATTTTTTTTTTTTTTTTTTTTTTTGAGTAGACACGGTATTTCACCGTGTTGACCAGGATGGTCTAGATCACTTGACCTCGTGATCCACCTGTCTTGGCCTCCCTATGCTGGGATTATAGGCGTGGCTGCCACGCCCAGCCTGTGCTAGTTTATCTTTAACTTTTGCTTACTCTTCTTTTGTGAAAAATTTGTTTCAGCTAGGTTTCCTTCTTTTCAAACTAGGGTATAAAACTGCCTAACTCTTTCTTTCTTTTGGGGCTGAGAGAATGTTGAGCATTAGCCACCTCTCCATCACTGGCTAAAATAGAGAACTGATAATTCAATTTCAGAGTGTGGTGCATTCCTTATCTCACTCGGATATAACACCTGTCTCTCTCTCTCTCTGTTACCTCTGCTCTCTCTCATCTCTCTCTGTCTCTGTCCCTCTCGATCGAAAAGTATATGTTGAGTTAAACACCTTCATTGGTTGTCTTGGTGGTGTGTGTGTGTGTGTGTGTGTGTGTATGTGTGTGTGTTCTGACACCGAGTCTTGCTCTGTCCCCTGGCTGGAGCGCAGTGGCACGATCTCAGCTCACCGCACCTCTGCCTCCCTGGTTCAAGTGAGTTCTCCTGACTCAGCCTGAGTAGCTAGGATTACAGGC
Source organism: Saguinus midas (assembly GCA_021498475.1). Taxonomy (NCBI): domain Eukaryota; kingdom Metazoa; phylum Chordata; class Mammalia; order Primates; family Cebidae; genus Saguinus; species Saguinus midas. The sequence goes on along the minus strand of JAKFGQ010000219.1, from coordinate 34,039 downwards.
ATGCGCCACCACGCCCAGCTAACTTTTCTGTGTTTTCAGCAGAGCCTGGGTTTCACTGTCTTGGCCAGGCTGGTCTCAAACCCTGACCTCCTGATACTTACGCCTCGGCCTGGCCTCTCAAAGTGCTGGGATGACAGGCACGAGGCGCCGCCTCCTGCTCCTGGCCATCTTCCTTGGTTTTACCTGGAGAATCTAGATTCGAGCCACACCTCTCTATGTCACAGAAGGACTTCTTTATCCTGCCGACTCAGGAAAGCCAGGCCCCAGATCCGCTTTCAAACTGAGAGCCACCTCATGTTTGGAAAAGAACCGCCCCAAGTTCAGTGGAGGAATGTGGTGTAGGACGAGGGACTCTGTTCCTTCTGATTTGGTCTGCATGGGGCCTGGGCTGCCCGGAGCTCAGTGTGGACCGATGGCTCTCTACCACGGGATCCACCATCCCCACCCTGGAACACAGGCCTTGGTAGATCCTGGCCCTTCCTGGTATTAGGTCAGGCCGGGTGCGGTGGCTCATGCCTTTAACCCCAACACTTTGTTTGGGAGGCAGAGGAGGTAAGATCTCTTGAGTACGGGAGCTCGACCACCAACCTGGGGCTACATGGCTAAACCCCGGGGTCCGTGCCTGCAGTCTCGGCTGCTTGGAGGCACTTCACCCTGGGCGACAGACAGAGCGAGACCCTGTCACAAACAGACAGATTTGACGGACAGACAGACAGGCAGACAGACAACTGCTATATTATGTCCTTCTCAGGGTAGAAAGCAAAGCTAGCAGAATACAGCATTTAAATTTTTTACTTTAATTTTTTTCTTTTTTTGAGACGGAGTTTCGCTCTGTTACCCAGGCTGGAGTGCAACGCGATCTCGCTCACCGCAACCTCCGCCTCCTGGGTTCAAGCCTCCTGCCTCAGCCTCCCGAGTACCTGGGGGTGGCGGGCGGTGGCTCACGCGTAATCAACCCCAGCACTTTGGGAGGTGGGCGGATCACGAGGTCAGGAGATCGAGACCATTCTGGCTAACACGGTGAAACCCCATCTCTACTAAAATGCAAGTCATCCGGGTGGTGGTGGCACATGCCTGTATTCCCAGCTACCTCGGGAGGCTGAGGCAGAAAGAATCGCTTGAACCCGGGACGGAAAGGTTGCAGTGAGCCTAGATCGTGTCATTGCCCTCCACCCTAGGGCGGCAGAGTGAGACTGTGTCTCAAATAAATAAGTAAATAAATAAATTCATTCATTCGCTCATTCGTTCCTTCCTTCCTTCATTCATTCTAAATAGACATGCAGGATGTCAGCTTCTGGCCTCATGGACTCTGAGCTGATGAGTCCCGTGGTCTGCCTATCGCAGGACTGTACAGGTAAGGAGTTAAAAGAAAATTTTTTAAATAGTCATGTTTAAAACAACTAATTTTGTTATACGGAAATACACGATGTACCCTAAACGCAGAAACAGTTCTTCTTTTGAAGCAAACTGTTTTAAAATTGTCTTAGGCCTGGTGGGCGTGCCAGATCCTTTTAGGTTTCCACCTTGACGGAGAGAATTTGTGGTCTCTCCTCTGGAAGGAAGTTTCAGATAATCCGATGGTGGGGACTTTGGCTTTGTCTCCTGGGGCCCTGGTCGATTGCTTGTTGCAACTGCCTGGGAGGGCACGGCGGCCCCACTGTGCTGTGATGGGGAGGGATCCATTCCTCCTCCCGCTCCCGTTCCCGGCGATCCCAGTCCGTTCCGGGTTGACACTCTGTTGGCAGGCAGACTTCGGCATCCCCTAGCGACCACTGTTACTCTGAAAACCGAGGCCTCACGGAGGAAGAAGGCGCTCTGAAAACCGAGGCCTCACGGAGGAAGAACGCTCAGGCCGCCTGCTCACAGCCCGGGGCAACTGTGTCTTGTCCGCTGCCCCTGCCTCACCCCCATCTCCACGTTCCGCCCTCCCTTGTTGCTCAGGGTAATCGCCGTTCCGACCACTGGGTCTCATTGTCCTTGATCAGATAAAAGGAGGAGAGGCTAAACTTTGTTTTGCTGGAGATTGATTGATTTTATCCACTCAACCTGAGAGTTACAGTGTACTATGTAGATTGACTGTTTTGGTGGAGCCAGTTTAGTTTACATCGGTTTTACAATGTGAGAAATCATATTTGTTCTGTCATTTTTCTTAATAGCTTTCCTAAAATTTTTACTTTTGCAACCTGACTAATAAGTATTCCTGATCATGCTATTTTTGCCATAGAGGACAAAATTAATCCTCCGTTATATTACTGTGTGGTTTTTCCTTTAAATTAATTGTCACAAAGGGCCCTTTCTCTGACTTTTCCCTAACTCTTAAGTTATATTATGCAGTTGAAAATCCATGGATGCCTCCAAGAACACTTCATATATGTTCTTGGAAGTACTAAAGAAAATGGACCTGAGAAACCTAGCCCTACCTCAAGTTCATGTCACTTTTGTCATTTGTTTTGTTTTCCAGTTTTAATGCACAAGATAGCAGTAACAACACCCAGTAACAATTACAGGATAGATACTTGTAAGAATCATAAATCACTGATAAGGATCTTCTGTTCAGTATGCATTTCTGAATTTTAGTCATAGGAAGTTAGTGCTAGGTATAATTTCGGTGTCTAGTGTGACATATTATTATCTAAAGTAATTGTTGTCTTGATGTGAAATAAAAGTGCTTTAACTTCAAAGGAAAGTTCCACACAATTATATAACTATTGCTATTCTAGGAATATTATCAGGGTATTAGTAATATTAGTAAAGAATTAGAAAGCTAAGCAACTAGCCTTTGGAAAGTTAAAAAAAAAAAAAGAATAAATAGGCCAGGCGGGTGGCTCAAACCTGCCTGGGAGGTTGTGGCGGTGGATCAGAGGTCAGGAGTTCGAGACCAGCCTGGTCAACATAGTGAAACCCTTGCCTCTACTAGAAATACAAAATAGTGAGCGGTGCTGGAGCACAGTGCTGTAATGTAGTCCAAGCTGTTTGCTCACTCGGGAGGCTGAGGTAGGAGAATCGCTTGAACCCAAAGTGGGCAGAGGTTGCAGTGAGCCTGGGCGATAGAGAAAGACTGCTCAAAAAAATATTAGAATAAGGCAGACAGTGGCTCACGCCTGTCATCTGAGCACTTTGGGAGGCCAAGGTGGTGGATCACCTGAGGTCAGGAGTTCAAGACCAGCCTGGCCATCATGGAGAAACCCCATCTTTAGAAAAAAAAAAAAGCCCCCCACACACTCACACTAGAATAGAATAGAACAGAATAGAACAGAACAGAATAAAATAGAATCGAACGATCGAATGAATGAATGAATGAGCGATCTTCAACAAAGGAAAACAAAGAAAACCCATGGTGAAACCTATGCTTCTCGCCTTTCAAGGCAGCAATGACGCTACAAATTATGTGTGATTTCTTGTTTTTCACATTTAATTTAACGTTATTATTATTGTTGTTGTTGTTGTTGTTTTGATGAGTTAGTTGTTTTACCCAGGCTGGAGTGCAATGGCGCGGTCTCGGCTCACCGCAACCACCGCCTCCTGGGTTCAGGCAATTCTCCTGCCTCAGCCTCCTGAGTAGCTGGGATTACAGGCACGCGCCACCATGCCCAGCTAATTTTTTGTATTTTTACTAGAGACGGGGTTTCACCATGTTGACCAGGATGGTCTCATCTCTTGACCTCTTGATCCACCCGCCTGCCTCCCAAAGTGCTGGGATTACAGGTTGAGCCACCACGCACGGCCAAGCTTGCTCTGTTTTAGACACCAAACAAACTCGATCATCTGTTACTTGCATGTTTTACACACGAGTTTCCATCAGAATGCCTGTATTTGAGAACCACACGTGCCTTCATAGGGTCAGCGAGGTAAAGCTTCTCCCTCAGCAGGCAGCGTGGCTGAACTCCTCCCAGGTCTGATACTGCGCATCGTGGCCTGGAGTGCAAAAGTAAACAGAAGCAAGGCCACAGAACCCGGCTCAGCAAACTACCTAGAGTCGCCAATGGATGCAAAAGTCAGAAGGTCTTATTTTCTAGAAATTCATGAGTTCTTCTTCTTCTTCTTCTTCTTCTTCTTCTTCTTCTTCTTCTTCTTCTTCTTGAGACAGAGTTTCACTCTTGTTACCCAGGCTGGAGTGCAATGGCGTGATCTCGGCTCACCACAACCTCCACCTCCTGGGTTCAGGCACCTCCTGCCTCAGCCTCCTGAGTAGCTGGGATTACAGGCACGCCGCCACCATGCCCAGTTAATTTTTGTATTCTTAGTAGAGACGGGTTTCACCATGTTGACCAGGATGGTCTCGATCTCTTGACCTCGTGATCCACCCGCCTTTGGCCTCCCAAAGTGCTGGGATTACAGGCTTGAGCCACCGTGTGAAGTGCCCTTCTTCTTCTTCTCTCTCTTCTCTCTCTCTCTCTCTCTTTACACCTTCTCCCACTCTCTCCCCTCCCTCTCTCCCCCATCCCTCTCCCTCTCCTCTTTTCTTTTAATATATAAGCTCAGGTAGATCTAATCCAATCCATTCCCAAGGCCTCAATTCTTTACTTTAGGAATCTCAGATTTGATCTCCATACAGAATCCTCTACAGGAGTGGCGAGTTGATCGGACTTGAGACCTCATAGATGTTACACATTGATAAAGATTCAGGCCTGGCACGGTGGCTCATGACTGTCATCGCAGCACTTTGGGAGGCCGAGGTGGGCAGATCACCTGTGGTCAGGAATTCGAGACCGTTCTGGCCAACGTGGTGAAACCCCTCTTTACAGAAAGACAAAATCTTAGCCAGGCGCCCGTGGCTCAAGTCTGTAATCCAAGCACTTTGGAGGCCAAGGCGGGCAGATCACCTGGGGTCGGGAATTCAAGACCGGCCTGACTAACATGGTGAAACCCCGCCTTAGAAGAAAAAAAAACAAAAAATTAGCCAGGCGTGGTGGTGCACGCCTGTAATCGCAGGTACTCGGGAGGCTGAGGCAGGAGATTCACTTGAACCTGGGAGTCGGAGGTTGCAGTGAGTGAGCTGAGATCGACCACTGCACTCCAGCCTGGTCGACAGAGTGAGACTCCTCTGAAGAGAGAGAGAGAGAGAGAGAGAGAGAGAGAGAGAGAAAATTTAACCCCAAAAATCTGGGTTTGCTTTTCTCCGGCTGACTCGGTTGTGACTCACTTACTGCCCTGATAAATCGTGCACCTCTCTGTTCAGCTAGGATGCTGGGAGGGTTTTCTCAGTCTGTCCCCATGTCCTAATGACCCGTGACCGAGCCCTGTCCGCTCTCTCAAATATGTAACTCCAAACAGTCCTCTCCATTTCCACAACTACACACGGCCTCTGTGCACCACTGGCTCTTGGGAAAACATCCCAGATGGTGGTTTCAGCTTTTTTTGGCTATGAGGCCTGAGCCTGCTGACAACATTCCTGTTCAGCTAATATTTTTGTATTGTTAGCAGAGACGGGTCACACTATGTTGTTGGCCTGGCCACGAAGGTCTCCATCTCTTGACCTCATTATCCACCCTCCTCTCTTCTCTCTCTCTCTCTCTCTCTCTTCTCTCTGTCTCTCTCTGTCTCTATGCCTCTCTGTCTCTCTCTGTCCCCCCACCCCAATGCGTTATTGAAAACCTGTCTTTAGTAACATAGTGTCTCTGTGTCTGTCTGTCTGTCTGTCTGTCTGTCTGTCTGTCTCTCTGTGTCTTTTGCTGCCGCTGCTGTTGTTTTTGTTTTAAAAGCTCACCTGGGCCACAGATTATGGTATCAAAAGCATTATAAGATATATGTACTCGGCCGGGCGTGGTGGCTCAAGCCTGTAATCCCAGCACTTTGGGAGGCCGAGGGTGGATCACGAGGTCAAGAGATCGAGACCATCCTGGTCAACATGGTGAAACCCCATCTACTAAAGATACAAAAAAAAAATTAGCTGGGCATGGTGGTGCGTGCCTGTAATCCCAGCTACTGGGAGGCTGAGGCAGGAGAATTGCCTGAACCCAGGAGGTGGAGGTGGAGGTGAGCCAAGGTCACGCCATTGTACTCCAGCCTGGGTAACAAAAGCGAAACTCCGTCTCAAAAACAAAACAAAACAAAACAAAAACAAAACCAAAAGATATATGTAATTCTGTATCCATTGAGTACCCTTTCCTCCCCTCTCTCCGTCTCTCTTTAGTGCGTTCTCTCTCTCTCTCTCTCTCTCTCTATATATATATATATATATATATATACACATACATACACACACACACACACACACACACACACACACACACACACACACCTGATAATCTGATTTTGTTGGCTAAACTGACTTTTTTTTTTTTGTTTTGTTTTTTCATTTTTTGAGACAGTTTCACTGCTTGTTACCCAGACTGGAGTGCAATGGTGCACTCGGCTCACCGCAACCTCCGCCTCCTGGGTTCAAGCAATTCTCCTGCCTCATCCTCCCGAATAGCTGGGATTACAGGCACGGGCCACCATGCCCAGCTAATTTTTTTTTTTTTTTTTTTTTGAGTAGAGATGGCATTTCACCGTGTTGACCAGGATGGTCTAGATCTCTTGACCTCGTGATCCACCTGTCTTGGCCGCCCCAAAGTGCTGGGATTACAGGCGGAGCCACGCCCAGCCCAGTGCTATTTATCTTTTAATTTTTCTTTTGTGAAATTCAGCAGGTCCCTTTCAAACAACAGACAGGTACCAGAAACTCTTGTCTCTTTCTTTATGCTGTAGCCTTTGTTACATATAGCACACCTTCTAACTTGTCGTCTCTGCTTAATCTATTAGCTGAACAGGAATGTTGTCAGCAGGCTCAGGCCTCGCTGAAACCACCATCTGGGATGTTTTCCCAAGAGCCAGGTGCAAGAGGCCGTGTGTAGTTGTGGAAATGGAGAGACTGTTTGGAGTTACATATCGGACAGGGCTCGGTCACGGGTCATTTAGGACATGGGGAGATACAGACTGAGAAAACCCTCCCAGCATCCTAGCTGAACAGAGAGGTGCACGATTTATCAGGGCAGTAAGTCCGGTCACAACCGAGTCAACGGAGAAAGCAAACCCAGATTTTAGGGTTAAATTTTCTCTCTCTCTCTCTCTCTCTCTCTCTCTCTCTCTCTTCAGAGGGAGTCTCACCTGTCGACCAGGCTGGAGTGCAGTGGCACGATCTCAGCTCACTCACTGCAACCTCTGCCTCCTGGTTCAAGTGAATCTCCTGCCTCAGCCTCCCGAGTAGCTGGGATTACAGGGCACCACCACGCCTGGCTAATTTTTGTCTTTTTTTTTTTCTTCTAAAGACGGGTTTCACCTGTCTTGGCCAGGCTGGTCTTGAATTCCTGACCCCAGGTGATCTGCCCGCCTTGGCCTCCAAAGTGCTTGATTACAGACTTGAGCCACGCGCCTGGCTAAGTTTTGTCTTTCTAGGTTTCACCACGTTGGCCAGAACGGTCTCGATTCCTGACCACAGGTGAGCCCACCTCGGCCTCCCAAAGTGCTGGGATGACAGTCATGAGCCACCGTGCCAGGCCTGAATCTTTATCAATGTGTAACATCTATGAGGTCTCCAAGTCCGGAAATCAACTCGCCACTCCTGTAGAGGATTCTGTATGGAGATCAAATCTGAGATTCCTAAAGTAAAGAATTGAGGCCTTGGGAATGGATTGGATTAGATCTACCTGAGCTTATATTAAAAAGAAAAAGAGGGAGAGGGAGAGGGATGGGGAGAGAGAGGAGGGGGAAGAGAGTGGGGAGAAAGAGAGAGAGAGAAAGAGAGAGAGAGAAAGAAGAAGAAGAAGGGCCGGGCACGGTGGCTCAAGCCTGTAATCCCAGCACTTTGGGAGGCCAAGGCGGGTGGATCACGAGGTCAAGAGATCGAGACCATCCTGGTCAACATGGTGAAACCCCGTCTCTACTAAGAATACAAAAAATTAACTGGGCATGGTGGCGCGTGCCTGTAATCCCAGCTACTCAGGAGGCTGAGGCAGGAGAATTGCCTGAACCCAGGAGGTGGAGGTTGTGGTGAGCCGAGATCACGCCATTGCACTCCAGCCTGGGTAACAAGAGTGAAACTCTGTCTCAAAGAAGAAGAAGAAGAAGAAGAAGAAGAAGAAGAAGAAGAAGGCCTCATGAATTTCTAGAAAATAAGACCTTCTGACTTTTGCATCCATTGGCGACTCTAGGTAGTTTGCTGAGCCGGGTTCTGTGGCCTTGCTTCCGCAGTATCAGACCTGAGGAGTTCAGCCACGCTGCCTGCTGAGCCCTATGAAGGCACGGTGGTTCTCAAATACAGGCATTCTGATGGAAACTCGTAAAACATGCAAGTAACAGGAGCAAGCTTGGCATGGGGTGGCTCAAGCCTGTAATCCCAGCACTTTGGGAGGCCGCGGCGGGTGGATCAAGAGGTCAAGAGATAGAGACCATCCTGGTCAACATGGTGAAACCCCGTCTCTAGTAAAAATACAAAAAATTAGCTGGGCATGGTGGCGCGTGCCTGTAATCCCAGCTACTCAGGAGGCTGAGGCAGGAGAATTGCCTGAACCCAGGAGGCGGTGGTTGCGGTGAGCCGAGATCGCGCCATTGCACTCCAGCCTGGGTAACGAGCGAAACTCTCAAAACAACAACAACAACAACAACAATAATAATAACGTTAAATTAAAATGTCTAAAACAAGAAATCACACATAATTTAGAAGGCATTGCTGCCTTGAAAGGCGAGAAGCATAGGTTTGTGTCACCATGGGTTTTCTTTGTTTTCCTTTGTTCCCGAAAGATCGCTCATTCATTCATTCATTCGTTCGATTCTATTTTATTCTGTTCTGTTCTATTCTGTTCTATTCTATTCTAGTGTGAGTGTGTGGGGGCTTTTTTTTTTTTTTCTAAAGATGGGGTTTCTCCATGATGGCCAGGCTGGTCTTGAACTCCTGACCTCTGATCCACCCGCCACAACCTCCCAGGCAGGTTTGAGCCACCGCGCCTGGCCTATTTATTCTTTTTTTTTTTCTAAAGATGGGGTTTCTCCATGATGGCCAGGCTGGTCTTGAACTCCTGACCTCTGATCCACCCGCCACAACCTCCCAGGCAGGTTTGAGCCACCGCGCCTGGCCTATTTATTCTTTTTTTTTTTCTAAAGATGGGGTTTCACTATGTTGACCAGGCTGGTCTCGAACTCCTGACCTCTGATCCACCCGCCACAACCTCCCAGGCAGGTTTGAGCCACCGCGCCTGGCCTATTTATTCTTTTTTTTTTTTTTTTAACTTTCCAAAAGGCTAGTTGCTTAAGCTTTTACTAATATTACTAATACCCTGATAATATTCCTAGAATAGCAATAGTTATATAATTGTGTGGAACTTTCCTTTGAAGTTAAAGCACTTTTATTTCACATCAAGACAACAATTACTTTAGATAATAATATGTCCACACTAGACACCCGAAATTATACCTAGCACTAACTTCCTATGACTAAAAATTCAGAAATGCATACTGAACAGAAGATCCTTATCAAGTGATTTATGATTCTTACAAGTATCCTGTAATTGTTACTGGGTGTTGTTACTGCTATCTTGTGCATTAAAAACTGGAAAACAAAACAAATGACAAAAGTGACATGAACTTGAGGTAGGGCTAGGTTTCTCAGGTCCATTTTCTTAGTACTTCCAAGAACATATGAAGTGTTCTTGGAGGCTTGTCCCATGGATTTTTCAACTGCATAATATAACTTAAAGAGTTAGGAAAAGTCAGAGAAAGGGCCCTTTGTGACAAAAATTAATTTAAAGGAAAACCCACACAGTAATATAACCGGAGGATTAATTTTGTCCTCTATGGCAAAAATAGCCAACGCAGTCAGGAATACTTATTAGTCAGGTTGCAAAAGTAAAAATTTTAGGAAACGCTATTAAGAAAAATGACAGAACAAAATATGATTTCTCACATTGTAAAACCGATGTAAACTAAACTGGCTCCACCAAAACAGTCAATCTACATAGTACACTGTAACTCTCAGGTTGAGTGGATAAAATCAATCCAATCTCCAGCAAAACAAAGTTTAGCCTCCTTTTATCTGATCAAAGGACAATGAGACCCAGTGGTCGGAACGGCGATTGCCTAGGCAACAAGGGAGGGCGGAACGTGGAGATGGGGTGGGGGCGGGGCAGCGGACAAGACACAGTTGCCCTGGGCTGTGAGCAGGCGGCCTGAGCGTTCTTCCTCCGTGAGGCCTCGGTTTTCAGAGCGCCTTCTTCCTCCGTGAGGCCTCGGTTTTCAGAGTAACAGTGGTCGCTAGGGGATGCCCAAGTCTGCCTGCCAACAGAGAGTGTCAACCCGAACGGACTGGGATCGCTGAACGGGAGCGGGGAGGGGAGGAATGGATCCTCCCCCATCACAGCACAGTGGGGCTGCCGTGCCTCCCAGGCAGTTGCAACAAGCAATCGACCAGGGCCCCAGGGAGACAAAGCCAAAGTCCCCACCCATCGGATTATCTGAAACTTCCTTCCAGAGAGGAGAGACCACCTGGAAATTCTCTCCGTCAAGGTGGAAACCTAAAAGGATCACTGGCACGCCCACCAGGCCTAAGACAATTTTTAAAACGGTTGCTTCCAAAGAGAAGAACTGTTTCTGCGTTTGGGGTACATCGTGTATTTCCGTATAACAAAATTAGTTGTTTTAAACATGACTATTTAAAAAAATTTTCTTTTAACTCCTTACCTGTACAGTCCTGCGATAGGCAGACCACGGGACTCGTCAGCTCAGAGTCCATGAGGCCAGAAACTGACATCCTGCATGTCTATTTAGAATGAATGAAGGAAGGAAGGAAGGAACGAATGAACGAATGAATGAATTTATTTATTTACTTATTTATTTTGAGACACAGTCTCACTCTGCCGCCTAGGGTGGAGGGCAATGACACGATCTAGGCTCACTGCAACCTTTCCGTCCCGGGTTCAAGCGATTCTTTCTGCCTCAGCCTCCCGAGGTAGCTGGGAATACAGGCATGTGCCACCACGCCCGGATGACTTGCATTTTTAGTAGAGACGGGGTTTCACCGTGTTAGCCAGAATGGTCTCGATCTCCTGACCTCGTGATCCGCCCACCTCCCAAAGTGCTGGGGTTGATTACACGCGTGAGCCACCCGCCGCACCCGCCCGGGCCTGTAGTCCCAGGTACTCGGGAGGCTGAGGCAGGAGAGTCGCTTGAACCCAGGAGGCGGAGGTTGCGGTGAGCCGAGATCGCCTGCTGCACTCCAGCCTGGGTAACAAGAGCGAAACTCCGTCTCAAAAAAGAAAAGAAAATTAAAGTAAAAAATTTAAATGCTGTATTCTGCTAGCTTTGCTTTCTACCCTGAGAAGGACATAATATAGCAGTTGTCTGTCTGCCTGTCTGTCTGTCCGTCTGCCTGTCTGTTTGTGACAGGGTCTCGCCTGTCTGTCGCCCAGGGTGAAGTGCCTCCAAGCAGCCGAGACTGCAGGCACGGACCCCGGGGTTTAGCCATGTAGCCCCAGGTTGGTGGTCGAGCTCCCGTACTCAAGAGATCTTACCTCCTCTGCCTCCCAAACAAAGTGTTGGGGTTAAAGGCATGAGCCACCGCACCCGGCCTGACCTAATACCAGGAAGGGCCAGGATCTACCAAGGCCTGTGTTCCAGGGTGGGGACGGTGGATCCCGTGGTAGAGGGAGCCATCGGTCCACACTGAGCTCCGGCAGCCCCAGGCCCCACGGTGCAGACCAAATCAGAAGGAACAGAGTCCCTCGTCCTACACACCACATTCCTCCACTGAACTTGGGAGCGGATTTCTTTTCCAAACATGAGGTGGCTCTCAGTTTGAAACGGATCACAAGGGGCCTGGCTTTCCTGAGTCGGCAGGATAAAGAAGTCCTTCTGTGACATAGAACGAGGTGTGGCTCGAATCTAGATTCTCCAGGTAAAACCAAGGAAGATGGCCAGGAGCAGGAGCGCGCGTGCCTGTCATCCCAGCACTTTGAGAGGCCAGGCCGAGGCGTAAGTATCAGGAGGTCAGGAGTTTGAGACCAGCCTGGCCAAGACAGTGAAACCCCAGGCTCTGCTGAAAACACAGAAAAGTTAGCTGGGCGTGGTGGCGCATGCCTGTAATCCTAGCTACTCAGGCTGAGTCAGGAGAACTCACTTGAACCAGGGAGGCAGAGGGTGCGGTGAGCTGAGATCGTGCCACTGCGCCCAGCCAGGGGACAGAGCAAGACTCGTGTCAGAACACACACACACATACACACACACACACACACACACACACACCCCACCAAAGACAACCAATGAAGGTGTTTAACTCAACATGTCGCACTCGATCGAGAGGGACAGAGACAGAGAGAGATGAGAGAGACGCAGAGAGTAACAGAGAGAGAGAGAGAGAGAGACAGGGAGAGAGAGAGAGATGTTATATCCGAGTGAGATAAGGAATGCACCACACTCTGAAATTGAATTATCAGTTCTCTATTTTAGCCAGTGATGGAGAGGTGGCTAATGCTCAACATTCTCTCAGCCCCAAAGAAAGAAAGAGTTAGGCAGTTTTTTATACCCTAGTTTGAAAAGAAAGGGGGGAAACCTAGCTGAAGCAAATTTTTCACAAAAGAAGAGTAAGCAAAAAGTTAAAAGATAAACTAGCACAGGCTGGGCGTGGCAGCCCACGCCTATAATCCCAGCACTTAGGGAGGCCAAGACAGGTGGATCACGAGGTCAAGTGATCTAGACCATCCTGGTCAACACGGTGAAATGCCGTGTCTACTCAAAAAAAAAAAAAAATTTAGCTGGGCATGGTTGTGGCCCGTGCCTGTAATCCCAGCTATTCGGGAGGCTGAGGCAGGAGTATTGCTTGAACCCAGGAGGCGGAGGTTGTGGTGAGCCGAGATCGCACCATTGCACTCCAGTCTGGGTAACAGCAGCAAAACTCTGTCTCAAAAACGAGAAAAAAGCAAAACAAAAAAAAGAGAGAGTCCAGTTTTGGCCAACAAAAATCAGATTATCAGATATATGTGTGTGTGTGTGTGTGTGTGTGTGTGTGAACATATATGTGTATATATACACATATATGTATATATATATATATATATATATATATATATATATACAGAGAGAGAGAGAGAGAGAGAGAAAGAGAGAGTGGTAAAAGAGATAGAGAGAGGGAGAGGAAAGGGGTACTCAATGGATAGAGAATTCCATATATTTTATAATGCTTTTGATACCATAATCTGTGGCCCGTGTGAGCTTTTAAAACAAAAACAACAGCAGCAGCGGCAGCAAAAGACAGACAGACAGACAGACAGACAGACAGACACAGAGACACTATTGTTACTAAAGACAGGTTTTCAATAACGTGGGGGTGGGGGGGGACAGAGAGAGAGACAGAGAGAGGCATAGAGAGAGACAGAGAGAGAGAGAGAGAGAGGAGGGTGGATAACGAGGTCAAGACATGGAGACCATCGTGGCCAGGCCAACACAGTGCGACTCGATCTGCTAACAATACAGAAATAGTAGCTGAACAGGAATGTTGTCAGCAGGCTCAGGCCTCATAGCCAAAAAAAAAGCTGAAACCACCATCTGGGATGTTTTCCCAAGAGCCAGTGGTGCCGCAAGAGGCCGTGTGTAGTTGTGGAAATGGAGAGGAGTGTTTGGAGTTACATATTTGAGAGAGAACGGACTGGGATCGCTGAACGGGAGCGGGGAGGGAGGAATGGATCCTCCCCCATCACAGCACAGTGGGGCTGCTGTGGCCTCCCAGGCAGTTGCAACAAGCAATCGACCAGGGCCCCAGGGAGACAAAGCCAAAGTCCCCACCCATCGGATTATCTGAAACTTCCTTCCAGAGAGGAGAGACCACCTGGAAATTCTCCGTCAAGGTGGAAACCTAAAAGGATCACTGGCACGCCCACCAGGCCTAAGACAATTTTTAAAACGGTTGCTTCCAAAGAGAAGAACTGTTTCTGCGTTTGGGGTACATCGTGTATTTCCGTGATAACAAAATTAGTTGTTTTAAACATGACTATTTAAAAATTTTCTTTAACTCCTTACCTGTACAGTCCTGCGATAGGCAGACCACGGGACTTGTCAGCTCAGAGTCCATGAGGCCAGAAACTGACATCCTGCATGTCTATTTAGAATGAATGAAGGAAGGAAGGAAGGAACGAATGAACGAATGAATGAATTTATTTATTTACTTATTTATTTTGAGACACAGTCTCACTCTGCCGCCTAGGGTGGAGGGCAATGACACGATCTAGGCTCACTGCAACCTTTCCGTCCCGGGTTCAAGCGATTCTTTCTGCCTCAGCCTCCCGAGGTAGCTGGGAATACAGGCATGTGCCACCACGCCCGGATGACTTGCATTTTTAGTAGAGACGGGTTTCACCGTGTTAGCCAGAATGGTCTCGATCTCCTGACCTCGTGATCCGCCCACCTCCCAAAGTGCTGGGGTTGATTACACGCGTGAGCCACCCGCCGCACCCGCCCGGGCCTGTAGTCCCAGGTACTCGGGAGGCTGAGGCAGGAGAGTCGCTTGAACCCAGGAGGCGGAGGTTGCGGTGAGCCGAGATCGCGCTGCACTCCAGCCTGGGTAACAAGAGCGAAACTCCGCCTCAAAAAGAAAAGAAAATTAAAGTAAAAAAATTTAAATGCTGTATTCTGCTAGCTTTGCTTTCTACCCTGAGAAGGACATAATATAGCAGTTGTCTGTCTGCCTGTCTGTCTGTCCGTCTGCCTGTCTGTTTGTGACAGGGTCTCGCCTGTCTGTCGCCCAGGGTGAAGTGCCTCCAAGCAGCCGAGACTGCAGGCACGGACCCCGGGTTTAGCCATGTAGCCCCAGGTTGGTGGTCGAGCTCCTGCACTCAAGAGATCTTACCTCCTCTGCCTCCCAAACAAAGTGTTGGGGTTAAAGGCATGAGCCACCGCACCCGGCCTGACCTAATACCAGGAAGGGCCAGGATCTACCAAGGCCTGTGTTCCAGGGTGGGGACGGTGGATCCTGGTAGAGGGAGCCATCGGTCCACACTGAGCTCCGGCAGCCCCAGGCCCCACGGTGCAGACCAAATCAGAAGGAACAGAGTCCTCGCCCCACACACCACATTCCTCCACTGAACTTGGGAGCGGATTTCTTCCAAACATGAGGTGGCTCTCAGTTTGAAACGGATCACAAGGGGCCTGGCTTTCCTGAGTCGGCAGGATAAAGAAGTCCTTCTGTGACATAGAACGAGGTGTGGCTCGAATCTAGATTCTCCAGGTAAAACCAAGGAAGATGGCCAGGAGCAGGAGCGGCGCCGTGCCTGTCATCCCAGCACTTTGAGAGGCCAGGCCGAGGCGTAAGTATCAGGAGGTCAGGAGTTTGAGACCAGCCTGGCCAAGACAGTGAAACCCCAGGCTCTGCTGAAAACACAGAAAAGTTAGCTGGGCGTGGTGGCGCATGCCTGTAATCCTAGCTACTCAGGCTGAGTCAGGAGAACTCACTTGAACCAGGGAGGCAGAGGGTGCGGTGAGCTGAGATCGTGCCACTGCGCCCAGCCAGGGGACAGAGCAAGACTCGTGTCAGAACACACACACACACACACACACACACACACACACACACACACACCCCACCAAAGACAACCAATGAAGGTGTTTAACTCAACATGTCGCACTCGATCGAGAGGGACAGAGACAGAGAGATGAGAGAGACGAGAGAGTAACAGAGAGAGAGAGAGAGAGACAGGGAGAGAGAGAGAGATGTTATATCCGAGTGAGATAAGGAATGCACCACACTCTGAAATTGAATTATCAGTTCTCTATTTTAGCCAGTGATGGAGAGGTGGCTAATGCTCAACATTCTCTCAGCCCCAAAGAAAGAAAGAGTTAGGCAGTTTTTTATACCCTAGTTTGAAAAGAAAGGGGGGAAACCTAGCTGAAGCAAATTTTTCACAAAAGAAGAGTAAGCAAAAAGTTAAAAGATAAACTAGCACAGGCTGGGCGTGGCAGCCCACGCCTATAATCCCAGCACTTAGGGAGGCCAAGACAGGTGGATCACGAGGTCAAGTGATCTAGACCATCCTGGTCAACACGGTGAAATACCGTGTCTACTCAAAAAAAAAAAAAAAATTTAGCTGGGCATGGTTGTGGCCCATGCCTGTAATCCCAGCTATTCGGGAGGCTGAGGCAGGAGTATTGCTTGAACCCAGGAGGCGGAGGTTGTGGTGAGCCGAGATCGCACCATTGCACTCCAGTCTGGGTAACAGCAGCAAAACTCTGTCTCAAAAACGAGAAAAAAGCAAAACAAAAAAAAAAGAGAGAGTCCAGTTTTGGCCAACAAAAATCAGATTATCAGATATATGTGTGTGTGTGTGTGTGTGTGTGTGTGTGTGTGTGTGTAAACATATATGTGTATATATACACATATATGTGTGTGTGTGTGTATATATATATATATATATATATATATATATACAGAGAGAGAGAGAGAGAGAGAGAGAGAGAGAGTGTGCTAAAGAGAGATAGAGAGAGGGAGAGGAAAGGGGTACTCAATGGATAGAGAATTCCATATATTTTATAATGCTTTTGATACCATAATCTGTGGCCCGTGTGAGCTTTTAAAACAAAAACAACAGCAGCAGCGGCAGCAAAAGACAGACAGACAGACAGACAGACAGACAGACACAGAGACACTATTGTTACTAAAGACAGGTTTTCAATAACGTGGGGGTGGGGGGGGACAGAGAGAGAGACAGAGAGAGGCATAGAGACAGAGAGAGACAGAGAGAGAGAGAGAGGGAAAGAGAGAGGAGGGTGGATAACGAGGTCAAGACATGGAGACCATCGTGGCCAGGCCAACACAGTGCGACCCCGTATCTGCTAACAATACAGAAATAGTAGCTGAACAGGAATGTTGTCAGCAGGCTCAGGCCTCATAGCCAAAAAAAAAGCTGAAACCACCATCTGGGATGTTTTCCCAAGAGCCAGTGGTGCCGCAAGAGGCCGTGTGTAGTTGTGGAAATGGAGAGGAGTGTTTGGAGTTACATATTTGAG
The DNA here is from genome assembly GCA_021498475.1 of Saguinus midas. Classification (NCBI taxonomy): domain Eukaryota; kingdom Metazoa; phylum Chordata; class Mammalia; order Primates; family Cebidae; genus Saguinus; species Saguinus midas. The sequence continues at coordinate 17,077 of JAKFGQ010000219.1, read as the reverse complement.
AGAGAACGGACAGGGCTCGGTCACGGGTCATTTAGGACATGGGGAGATACAGACTGAGAAAACCCTCCCAGCATCCTAGCTGAACAGAGAGGTGCACGATCTATCGGGGCAGTAAGTCTGGGTCACAACCGAGTCAACGGAGAAAGCAAACCCAGATTTTAGGGTTAAATTCTCTCTCTCTCTCTCTCTCTCTCTCTCTCTCTGTCTCTCTGTCTCTCTGTCTCTCTCTCTCTCTCTCTCTCTCTCTCTCTCTCTCTCTTCAGAGGGAGTCTCACTCTGTCCACCAGGCTGCAGTGCCATGGTGCGATCTCAGCTCACTCACTGCAACCTCCGACTCCCGGGTTCAAGTGAATCTCCTGCCTCAGCCTCCCGAGTACCTGCGATTACAGGTGTGCACCACCACGCCTGGCTAATTTTTGTCTTTTTTTTTTTTCTTCTAAAGACGGGGTTTCACCATGTTAGTCAGGCCGGTCTTGAATTCCCGACCCCAGGTGATCTGCCCGCCTTGGCCTCCAAAGTGCTTGGATTACAGACTTGAGCCACGGCGCCTGGCTAAGTTTTGTCTTTCTGTAAAGAGGGGGTTTCACCACGTTGGCCAGAACGGTCTCGAATTCCTGACCACAGGTGATCTGCCCACCTCGGCCTCCCAAAGTGCTGCGATGACAGTCATGAGCCACCGTGCCAGGCCTGAATCTTTATCAATGTGTAACATCTATGAGGTTTCCAAGTCCAGAAATCAACTCACCACTCCTGTACAGGATTCTGTATGGAGATCAAATCTGAGATTCCTAAAGTAAAGAATTGAGGCCTTGGGAAGGGATTGGATTAGATCTACCTGAGCTTATATTAAAAAGAAAAGGAGGGAGAGGGAGAGGGATGGGGGAGAGAGAGAGGGGAAGAGAGTGGGGACAAGGTGTAAAGAGAGAGAGAGAGAGAGACAGAGAGAGAGAAAGAAGAAAAGAAGAAGAAGAAGAAGAAGAAGAAGAAGAAGAAGAAGAAGAAGAAGAAGAAGAAGAAGAAGAAGGCCTCATGAATTTCTAGAAAATAAGACCTTCTGACTTTTGCGTCCGTTGGCGACTCTAGGTAGTTTGCTGAGCCGGGTTCTGTGGCCTTGCTTCTGTTTACTTTTTGCACTCCAGGCCACGATGCGCAGCATCAGACCTGGGAGGAGTTCAGCCACGCTGCCTGCTGAGGGAGAAGCTTTACCGCTGACCCTATGAAGGCACGTGTGGTTCTCAATTACAGGCATTCTGATGGAAACTCGTGTTAAACACACAAGTAACAGATGATCGAGTTTGTTTGGTGTCTGAAACAGAGCAAGCTCAAGATGGAAAGAAGACTGAGAAATTCCACAGTCAACTAATGCGAGTGAGTGACCGTAGTGAAGGAATCTCGCAATGTTACCATGGAAACTGAATGAATGGTTTGAAATGAAGACTTTGTCATGTACTTAGGAAGTAAATATCTTTTGAAGTAGAGAAACTGTTGGGACAGAAAATACTTTATGTAACTAAGTGGACTATTCAGAAGCTTAGAGGTCATTTTCTGTCATTTTCTTTTGAACGTTTTCTTTAGAGAGCTGGGAATGCGAATGTTTTCAGTCAGAAAGCCTGTATTTACTTTTGAAACTGCACAAGCAATGCATCTGTCTTCGAACTCTGCAGATTATTTGATGTTAGGTAAAACGCACAATTGTTTCTTTTGGCAGATTCGTATCAGTAACTTGAAAATGAGATATTAAGAAAACCCAATTCCTCCTTAAATTTAGTTTGTCTGTCTTTAAAAGAACATGAAATGTAACCATTTTGTTGGATCGAGGTATTTCTTTTGGAGCAGAAAACGATGCTGTCGATGACCAATCAACATAAAATATGGTAATTGGAATGAACTCCGCACCACAGTATGCATTGTTACGAATGCCGCACCTGAGTATGTATGGTAGTGTGGCCTCAATTATATCTAAAAGTAATTGACTAACCAGTATGCTTTGCCTTCTTTTCAGATTTTTATTTTTTTTTTAATTTTTATTGCATTATAGGTTTTGGGGTACATGTGCAGAACGTGCAAGATAGTTGCATAGGTACACATATGGCAGTGTGTTTTGCTGCCTTCCTCCCCTTCACCCACACTTGGCATTCATCCCCAGGCTATCTCTCCCAGCCCCCACTGTCCCTCCCCCAATCCCCCTAATCTTCTTTCCAGATTTAAACTATCTTTTATTTTAAGGGATCGGTAGTATCAGCTTGTTGAGCAATGACTTTGAATCTAGTTTTCAGTGATCAGAAGCAGCAGTTATCTGAGTGCGTGAATGCAATGACGATCACTACAAATGTACCTAAACCACCATATTACAGACATTTTCACGACGTATTTTTCATCTGCAGTTTCTCAGAAGGCCTATAGATTATTCCAACTCTCAAATCAACGCATACCTCTGTCACACCCCGGTCCGTCTCCTCTTTCTTTCACCAAAGTGTTAGGTGTGACTGTCACAACTGTGATGTTTTCCAGTAAACCGGAAGCATGATATTATTTGACACTTATGTTCGTATCCCAAACTTCACCACCTAAACGTCATGTTCACATGTTGATTCCTCAAGAATGAAATGAAGGTACTACGTTGAAATACATTCTGCAGGCCGGGCGTGGTGGCTCAAGCCTGTAATCCCAGCACTTTGGGAGGCCAAGGCAGGTGGCTCACGAGGTCAAGAGATCGAGACCACCCCGGTCAACATGGTGAAACCCCGTCTCTACTAAAAACACCAAGAGTTAGCTGGGCACGGTGGCGTGTGCCTGTAGTCCCAGCTACTCTCGGGAGGCTGAGGCAGGAGAATCGCAAAAAAGTACTACAAAAAAAGAAGGAGAAGAAGGAGAAGGAGAAAAAGAAGGAGGAGAAGGAAGAAGAAGGAGGAGGAGGAGAAGGAAGAGGAGGAAGAAGAAGAAGAAGGAGAAGGAGGAGAAGGAAGAAGAAGAAGCAGAAGAAGAAGAAAGAAGAAGAAGAGAAGAAGAAGAAGAAGAAGAAGAAGAAGAAGAAGAAGAAGAAGAAGAAGAAGAAAAAGAAAGAAAGAAAGAAAGAAGACCTTATTGTTGTACCCGAGAGAGTCAAAGAATGCACCACACTGTGAGATTGAATTATGAGTCCTTTATTATGCCAGCGACCGAGAGGTGGCTGACACCCAAAATTCTCTCAGCTTCTAAGAAAATGTTAGGTGGTCTTTATACCCTAGTTTTAAAAGGAGGGGAACTTAGCTGCAGGAAATTTTTCACAAAAGCAGAGTAAGCAAAAAGTTCAAAGATAAGCTGGTACATGAGAAATAAAGCAGTGTCAGGTGCGAGGGGTAAAGTTGTCACAAAAGACATACAACTTATATAGGTAATGGGGCTCTGGGGCTCTGGGCACTGGACAGCACCTACCCGCATTCCCAGGCTCCGCTGGTACCACTTAACTCGGCCTCTTATCGACAAATGCATTCCTGAAGGTGCCCAGTGTCAGCACGCCCCAGCTACATACTCTGGTTACATACTGAATGGTGGGAAAATCACTAAAATGTAGAGGGTAAGTTGGAGTCTGCCCAGCTCAGGAAGCTAACATAAAGCCTGAACAGCTTTTAGTCTGGGAAAGAGAGTTAGTTTTAACTGGCAAAAGCAGGTTATCACATTATGAAGTACAGTTTACATCAACCGCTGTCACTAGACGTCGAGAAATCCACAAAAGCGCTAGTCAACGACTAGCAGCTAACACGTCCCGGGAAAAGATGCACCTTCCTGAAATTCCGTGCCAAGGCATCGCCTCCGTCATCTTAAGGGAGCAAAGTATCACTTTTAGACTGCGTTTCTACTTTGGGCAAATACTGCTACGGCCCAGCGTGGCGCCACGATGACCTTCCTGTGTTGCAAATAGGCTGGCCCGAGGAAGGAGAAAATAAGACATGAGGATAAAAAGTGATTGACAGACCCAGCCAAGATGAAGCTTTCCTAGGGAGGGAGGGAGGGACGCCTGAGGAGTGAAGGGGTGAAAAAGCCCCACTACTGCAGTCCAGCCCACTCACCCGCTCGCCCACGCGGAGCCAAGGCTGTGCCATGGCCCCCAGCTGCCTCTGGGGAAGTGGGACTGTGCCCCATCCCCACCCCCACCCCCTTCATCTTCAAAAACAGTGGCCACTGAGTGAGGTGAGGCCTGGCCATCACCCATGCAAATGTCAACCGGCAAAGGGTGGGGGGAGGGGAGAGAAGATGGAGGCCCACCCGGCTGGCTCCAGAACGTTTCCACGCAGGGTGGCGGGAGGCGCGGTGTTGGGGGGGGAACCCACCTCACAGACTCATTGAATTGGAGTAAAGGGGCGGGTGGGGGCTTAAGAAATAAACCAACTCCTCATAAAGCCCAGGTGGAAGGGTCTACGCGCACGAAAGACACCAACAAACAAACACAGAAATACAAAGTACCGATAAAAGAACAATAGGGCCCCCACCAGGCAGGGCGGAGGTTCCCCGCCCGGGCTACGAGGGAGAGAGAGAGAGGGAGGGCCTGGATGGGAGGAAGAGAAACCGGTTGCCCCAGGTTTCTGTGAAGTCCTCGGCAGACCTCCTCCGCGCCACCTCGATTTTCCATTACGGTGGCCGCTAGGTGATGCCCGAAGACAAGTGATGCTTGCAGGCGTCAGCACGGAAAAGAACGGAACGCTGGATCGCTCTGGGTCGGGGTGGAGGTTGGGGGATGGGGGCGGCTCAGGCACGCCGCGTCGCCGGCCTCTCCCCGATCCCTCTCGGACCGGGTCTTTCTGGGCCCAGGAGCCCTCTCGGTGACGCCCGCCTGCAACTAGTCGACCAGAGCCCCCAGGGACACGGCCCAGGCACCCGCCCGTGGGTTCGTCTGGAACTTCCATTCCCCAGAGAGAAGGAAGAGGAGACCAGGGCGGGGCGTGGACGGAGGCTAGGGGTGGAGATGGAACCTATCTAAGATGGAATTCCAGTCCATAGCGTTTCCGAGTGACTCCAGACCCACCACCTCAGAGTGGCAATACCTGTTACAGGGAAAGGAGGTCCGTGAAATCCACACCCCGGAGACAGCCAGCGTGGATTTCACGGGAGAAGAAGACAGCCGGCAGCACGCCCTCCTCCCTCCCTCCTGTCCCGGGGTCAAGTCTGCACTCCCAAACATCGCATTTCTTCCGCCCACCCCACAAAGTTCCGCCTCGCCCAGGCTGGACTGCAGTGGCAGGGTCTCGCTCACCAAACCTCCGCCTCCTGGGTTCCAGCGATTCTCCTGCCCTCAGCCTCCCGAGTAGCTTGGGATGACAGGCACGCACCACCGTGCCGGGTTAATTTTGTATTTTCGCCGAGACGGCGCTTTCTCCACGCTTTCCGGCTGGTCTCGAACTCTCGACCTCGTGATCCACCCACCGCCTCATCACGAGAACATCACTGCCGCCCCAGCCCAGTAGCGATACAGTGGCCGGCCTTAGAAATCCCTCACACGAGGCCGGGCACGGTGGCTCACGCCATAATCCCAGCACTTTGGGAGGCCGAGGCGGTGGATCACGAGGTCGAGAGATCGAGACCATCCCGGTCAACGAGGCGCAACCCCGTCTCTGCTAAAAATACAAAAATTAGCTGGGCACGGTGGCACGTGCCTGTAAGTCCCAGCTGCTCGGGAGGCTGAGGCAGGAGAATCGCTTGAACGCAGAAGGCGGAGGTCGAGCGAGCCGAGATCGTGCCATTGCACTCCAGTCTGGGTAACAACAGCGAAACTCCCGTCTCAAAAAAAAAAAAAAAAAAAAAAAAGAAAGAAAGAAAAAGAAATCACGCACACGAACACGTATGCCGCGGTAATGAGCTTTGTTCCTTAGTGCTCCACGATCGCTTTCGCTAGGTAAGATTTTCCTTAACCGCTTATTTTTAAGTCGAGGAGTTTGTCAGGGAAATGCGAGAAGTATAGACGCCACGAGTGACAGAGAGAAAAGTCTGAAACATGTTCCTTTCATCCAAGTGGGAGCCTGGCCTCGACCTCCCGAAATCCTACACCGAGTGGGGAAGCCCAGCAGGGCCTGCCTGTCTGTCTAGATTCCTCTCGGCCTCTGAGCATGCGCCTTCCTTTCGTGGAAGAGGCAGGGCCCTCCCTCCCCAGAACCAAAGGTCTCAGGACCTACAGTCGGAGAAGATACACCCTGTGGAACCCAAGTCATCCCGGGGCCTTCGCTCTGCAGGGGTCCCAGAAATGAAACGTGTCTGGCCTATTCTCTGATTCATCTGTCTCTGACGAGTCGACGCTTCAGGTCAACCTTCAGAGGGCCAAAGGCCAAGCTCTCCTCTGCCCCTACCTGACCTTTCCGTGAGCAGCGAAGGGTGACAGTCTCCCAGGCAGGCCCAGGTCACCAGGTACCCCGATCCGCTTTCTCCCTCCTCCCGTGGGATTCCACACATCCGCTTCGGGATGGGGTGACACAAAGTCCAAGTTACTTGACTGAGTCACTAACGGAGAGAGGGGATCGATGGAGTCAACCTATGTCAGAAATGACACGTCATTCAGAGCCTAAGGAAGGGCCTGCCGCCGTGAAAGGTGGCAGGGTGCGAGATTGCTCTTCCCCCACCCCACCCCGAGACAGAGTCTCACCCTGTCGCCCAGGCTGGAGTGCAACGGCGTGATCTCAGGTCAGGGCAACCTCCGCCTCCCAGGTTCAAGGGATTCTCTCGCCTGCCTGCCTGCCTGCCTGCCTGCCTGCCTGCCTGCCTGCCTGCCTCCCTCAGCCTTCCCGGGTTGCTGGGATCACAGGAGTCCACCACCACGCCCAGCTAATCGTTCGTACGTTTAGTAGAGACGGGGTTTCATCACGTTGGCCAGGCTGGTCTCGAACTCCCGACCTCAAGTGATCCTCCTCCCGGCCTCCCAAAGTGTTAGGATGACAGGCGTGAGCCACCGCGCCCGCCCGCGCCGCCGCTTCTTCAAGGGTGAAGTCCAGGCGCCTCACGTCCGTCATCCCAGCACTTTGGGAGACCCAGGAGGACGGATCACTTGAGGTCAGGAGTTCGAGGCCAGCCTGACCAACATGGCGAAACCCCATCCCTCCCGAGAATAGAAAAAGTAGCCGGGCGTGGTGGTGCGCGCCTGTGATTCCAGCTACCGCAGGCTGAAGCAGAAGAAAGGGAGACTCTTCCAGCCCCACCACGTCCCCCAACCCCCAGCCACAGCCAGCCTTCTCGTGGGGCGGCGCCTGCAAAAGTTTCCGAATGAATGGAGGGGAGCCCGAGGCCATGGGAGCCATCACCTCCGACTCCAGAAGGGAAACAGGGCTTTCTGCATTTGAATGGGTTTCAGAAGGCGGCACGGCGGCCGCTTCCCAAGCGATGCGCCTCCCTTGCCTGGGAAAGAGCGAGACTCCGCCTCAAAAGAGAAGAATGAAAAAGAAAAAAAATTAGCACGTCAGTTGTGGTCGCGAATCAGTCCCCGGAGGCCAGGCACAGTGTGGCTCGAGCCCATCCATCATTTCAAAACTTTGAGACGCCGGGTCAGGAGGATTGCAACGAAGTGATGAGATGAGACCCCGTCTGGAAAACATTTATTTATTTATTTGTTCGTTTGTTTGTTTGTTTATTTAGAGACGGAGCTCGCTGTTGTTACCCAGGCTGGAGTGCAATGGCACGATCTCGGCTCACCGCCATCTCCGCCTCCTGGGTTCAAGCACCTCCGCCTCAGCCTCCCGAGTAGCTGAGACTACAGGCGCGCACCACCATGCCCAGCTAATTTTTGTATTTTTAGAGACGGGTTTCACCATGTTGACCGGGATGGTCTCGATCTCTCGACCGTGATCCGCCCGCCTCAGCCTCCCAAAGTGCTGGGACTATAGGCGTGAGCCAGCACGCCCGCCTAGAAAACATGTACAAAACTGATCTGAGGGGCCGGGCCCGTGGCTCACGGCTGTCAGCTCAGCACTTTGGGAGGCCAAGGCGGGCGGATCACCTGAGGTCGGGAGTTGCAGACCAGCCTGACCAACTCGATGAAACCCCGCCTCAAATAAATAAATGAATGAATAAACAAATGAACGATCTGGTCACAGTGGCCCGTGCCTGTGGTCCCAGGTACTCTGGAGGCTGAGGCGGAAGAATCTCTCGAGGCAAGGAGTGTCTAGACTGCAGTGAGTGAGCTATGATGGCACCACTGCACTCCAGCCAGGGTGACAGAGTGAGACATTGTAGATGAATAAAATCATTGAAGGAGCTCTCTTCTTACTTTCAATGAGTGTCTCTTTAGGCCAGGTGAAAACGAGAGAGAGAGAGGGAGGAGAGAGAGAGAGAGAGAGAGAGAGAGAGAGAGAGAGAGAGAGAGAGAGAGAGAGAGAGAGAGAACAGGTGTTGGGAGGTGTGTCTGTTTGATGACTAAAAGTACACAAACCCAAACAAGGGGAAAAAAATGAGTAGGTGTGTAGGATTCGTAAGTGCATCCTGCTTTTCTTTTCTTCTCTGAGAACACCTGTAATCCCAACAACTCGGGAGGTTGAGGCAGGCGGATCACCCAAGGTCGGGAGTTCGAGAGCAGTCTGACCAACATGGTGAAAGCCTGTCTCAATAAATGAAGGAAGGAATGAATGAATGAATGAATGAATGATCTGGGCATGATGGCACGTGCCTGTGGTCCCAGGTACTCTGGAGGCTGAGGTGGAAGAATCCCACCCAAGGAGTGTCCAGACTGCAGTGAGTGAGCTACGATGACACCACTACACTCCAGAATTTAGGCCTCTCCTCACTCCTCTCTCTCTCTCTGTCTCTGTCTCTCTCTCTCTCTCTCCTCCCTCCCTCCCTCCCTCCCTCCCTCCCTCCCTCCCTCCCTCCCTCCCTCCCTCCCTCCCTCCCTCCCTCCCTCCCTCCCTCCCTCCCCTTCTCTTCTTTCTTCCTTCATTCCTTCCTTCCTTCCTTCCTTCTCTCTCTCTCTCTCTCTCTCACACACACACACACACACACACACACACACACACACACACACACGATTGCCCAACTAGGATTAACAGGTAGCTGCCACCATGCCCAGCGAAACTTCCTTACTATTATTATTTTGAGAGAGAGTCTCACCGATCACCCAGGCTGGATTGCCGTGGTGGCGTGATCTCTGTTCACCGCAACGCCGGACTCACTGGTTCAAGTGACTGGCCTGCCCGAGCCTACCGAGTTACTGACATAACAAGCGATGCCACCACACCTGGCACCTTTTTATATTTTTCAGAGACGGGTTTCGCCATGTCGGCCAGCCTGGTCTTGAACTCCTGGCCTGGCCTCAAGTGATCCACCTGGCTCGGCCCCCAAAGTGCCAGAAGTACAGGCATGGCTGCCCCATCCGCTCAGCCAATCTTTTAATATATCATAGAGAAGGTGTTTCCCAGCCATGGGGTTGTGAGATTGGTTTACTCAACATGTATAGCGCTAAAGGGGTAAATTAGTGTGGTTTGTGACATGGCTGTGGAAAGTGTGCGAAAAGGAGTGTGTGTGTGTGTGTGTGTGTGTGTATGCGCACGCACACTCACATGCTGTGCTGGGGGAGAGAGAGGAAAGGAGGGAGAGAGAGAGAGGAGGGAGGGAGGAGGAGGGAGGG